>BQNB010003046.1:0-15699 GCA_026074375.1 Tanacetum coccineum
AAACAAGTGTACAAATGTTCAAAGCATGTGTACAAGTTACAATGCCAAACTTTTGAATATCTTTTCCTTCCTAAACCCTAGTACAACCTTCTAAAGCTCAATGTACAAGTCAATTGTGCATGAAATACAAACGAGGTCGTTTTACCTCCTAAATCATGTTTATATCTTACCACCACTTTAACACAAGGTACAAACACCTAATGCATAACTCATAAACCCTAAACCCAATTCCTAAATCATTCTAAACCCTAATCCTAAACCCTAATTCATCTAACCCTAAACCAAATTCATAAAACCATAGCAAACCCATTACACCTTAAACTAGTTCATAGTTTTTAGAATCTGATCCGTTAATAAAACATAAGATCTGAGCAAAATTAGTAGGTTCTGGGTATTAAGTAAAAACGCTGGGTTGTAGCCCTATGTCTTGTGATCATTTTGCCAATTGAATCACCCCGATTTGACGTCAGATGAATTAGTTATAGCCGAAATGGAAAAGGTGCGTAAGTTCTGCACACCTGTAGTAAATGGTTGTTATCTCTAGATTTTTGTATAGTAACCCCTAAATATGTAAAACTAAAAGTTGTAGAGGACTCAAATATCTAACTATGCTCACTGGTTTGAGGTTGATCGGAATTACGGCTTGTAAATGGCAACCAAATTACCGGGACTGATGTTGGCTGTCCAAAAACATCCATGTATAAACTAAATAAACACCTCAAGATCCTCTATGACTCACCACCACCTTCATCACCATGACCTCACCACCACATCTGTAACACCTCCAAATTAGGTCGCAGCGGAATAAGGGTCCGGGGCGTGTTACTTCAATGATCAATAACACAAGATATATATAGAACGACCTAAAAGTCATTTAAAACCGATACATTGGATTTGACAAAGTATTTGGTACATAAGCCCGAAGCTTTACTTGTTCACTTGTTCAAAATACAAAGATTCCTAGCCCATAACAGATATATAAAATGTAATGTGACAAAATCTTTAATGCATGATATCCAAATCAAAACCACCAATATATCCTTTGCACCGCGTGCTTATTGACCTCCTGAAAAACATTGCTTTAAGAAGTCAACAATAATGTTGGTGAATTCATAGGTTTGATAAATCGTATATTGTATGACCACAAGATTTCCCAAGTGTATGATAATACAACGGATACAGACATCATATAAATGTAATTACGTTGCCCTAAGCTCATGACACTGAAGCTCGACATAAGTGAATACAATATAAATTGCCTACATTGCCCATGTTGATGTTCTAACCCGCAACATCCTATGTTTGACATGGTATACGTTTGTTTGTCCAGTGATAGCTAATCACCCGAACGGGGATGTCAATCCCAATAGATCTATTCATAACATTCGCGCTCACAATCCAGTAACTGAACATATATTTTTGTTTTTTTCTTTGTTTTTTTCTCATGATAATGGGCTCAACTAGGGTTATCGCTACTTAGGCAACACGTAATCATAAAGTAAAAATATCCACTTATGTCCAATTGCAAAACAATGAATGTTTCTCACCCCAAAAACTTGTAAAACAAAATCATGTAAAATGTGGGGCTATGAACTCACCCTGAGTGAATGATAATCAAATATATCACAGAAAATGCGTCACGGTAATGATCGAATGCAACCTAATCCAATATAGGTCGTATAAGTACTAATCAATTTGAGTAACTACTACCATATACAATTCTATATAGCTCAATCACCATCTAATCGTTTTAGTGAAATCATATTAATAAAGTTAAAACGTTTATAAATAGTTCGATAGTAAAAACGACGCAATTTCTTTGTTTTAAGCCCGTTTCTTACGTCCATGCTTTTGTATTAAGACGAGTTATCAAAATATTAAATTTTCATATTTTTGACCTACTGGTGAACCGTAATTTTATTGTTCATAACAGTTTATAAAATTATTTTTATATTTTTATTTATCGTAAAACCCGTAAATTCGTATTTTATCCGTTATAGCTCCGTTTTTAGTGATTCTTTCGAGCACGTCTCTGTAATAAAAGTTCTATCCATATTAATGGTGTTTTTCAAAATGTTATTTACTGATGTAAACAGTAACATTTATAAAAATAGTTTTTATAATAGTTATTTTTATACAATTAGTATAATAATCTCGCGTATTTCATAACTCCTTCGTTATCAGATCCAAAAATTATGATCCAAATATTTTGGAATACTAAAATTTAAGTGTATCTGTCTGAAACAATAAATAAACTTTAATATAATAAGAGTATTTTATAACTTTGTTTTTATAAAATCTCTTTTATAACAGCTTTAATTAACGTGTAATCTCGTAACTACGTATCTTTTTTCATTATTAAACCGTTTTCTCATTTTCTTACATTTTGGAATCGTCATGGAGACTACTATTTTATAAAAATGTTAAACCCATTGAGAGAGAGTGAATCGAATCAAAACAGCCTCTTTACATCTTTTATACAATGTAAATTATATCACTTGTTTTTATAACTTTTCACTAATAAAGTTACCACAAATATCCAATCACAACCTTATATATCAAATGTGTTAACATATATAATGTCCATAGTATCCATATTTGTCCACATGAGTCTCAATGATAACAAGAATAACAAGTCATTTACAACCACATGAATCATAAATTTTTTTTCTTAAGTAGTAGGGAAAACTTTTACTAAGTTTGACATATATATTTTATATACTTAAACACATGACCCATACTTATATTTCCTTCATTCCATGATATTTTACAACCACCATAACACATGAAATAAGTGTACAAAATCATAATCACAAGTAAAAATCCATTTTACAAGTTTAAAAGTATCCTAAATGGTGATTTTGCTACATAGAACATATATACTCATAAAATCATAAATGTAAATTCATAAAGGGTTTTAGATAACCTTATAATGATGTAGAATGATGGAAAATATGATCTAACCTTTTAGAATGAAAAACCCAGCTTCCCCAATAAGAAAACCCTAGGTTTCAAGAAACCCTAATCTTGCAATAACTTGATTAAACCTTGCAAATGCTTAACCAACCCTTAAAAACATCTTAGGTTATCATAGGAATGATGTAGTAATACTTGTATGGTCTTGAAAAATCAAGCTATGGATTATTTAAAAGGGGTGTTTGTTGCTGTGGCTTAAGAGAGAGGGACAAGAGAGTTTGTGTTTTGTTTTTGGTAATTGAAATGTGTTAAATGTTTCTCTCTTTCTAAAAGTGAAAGTATATGTATAAAGGATATCTAGTGTAGATAAACAGGACATAAAGACCAAAGGGGGGACGGACGCAACATAGGGTTTTTTGGGAAAAAGATGGTCAAAATCACTAGTCCTTGCACCAATCTCAACATCCATACTTGTAATGTCGTTATTATTTTACTTCTTATGTTTCTATGTTCCTTAATATGTATGTGATCCCATGAAAAGGTGGAAGATATTTACTAGCTAATATCTTGATAATAAAATGCAAGTAATTTTGTATTTATAAGTTGTAAGTTAAATGTAAAGTGTAGTTGTATTATTAAAGTGTATACTTGCAAATTGATAAGTCTTGGTTTATTTCCTTGTATATGGGACGTCACATATGATATACATAGGTAAAGTTTTATAAACTTTGATCATTGGAAATAAAAACGTTTATTCGTTGAAGCGTCGATTAATTATGGGGGTTCCAGGGTTATGCCAAAATGTAATTTATTCCCCGCGAAACGTAAACAGTTACGTACCAATAATATAAATGAAATAAGTTAATAATTATATTCAAAAATAATTACTTAACACTGGCTTGATGTAAACATTTACAATTGTTTTATCCCGTTTACATGAATGATCAATCTAGTTTACTCTATTAACTTTAACGATTACGGATTTTAAAGCAAACGCGTACAATACTAAAAATACATAGTGACGTTATTGACATCGTAGATGACCCTAAAACACGGGGTGTTATAGTCTCCCCATGTTAAGTGAGCCTTGTCCTCAAGGCTTAAGACTCGGCACTTGATAACGGTGCGGTCTTTGTGATGAGGTGTGGATATTTCTTCCGGAATTGAATCTCGCATTCCTCATGGAACTCAGGACCTCTCTTGGAGTTCCATCAAACCTTGATTATTAGAATGCGGCTTTGCTTCAACCATTTAACTTCACGGTCCATGATTTCTATCGGATCCTCGACAAATTGAAGCTTGTCATCAAAGTGAAGTCCATCCAACGGAACGACTAATGGTTCATCGGCATAGCACTTTTTCAAGTTGGATACATGGAACGTATTGTGTACCGTGTTCAGCTCTTACGGAAGCTCAAGCTTATATGCAATAGATCCAACCTTTTCTAACACCTTGAATGGTCCAACGTACCTAGGGTTCAACTTCGCCCGTTTGCTAAAACGTACGACCCCTTTCTAAGGCAAAACTTTAAGCATAACTTTATCCCTAACTTGAAATTCCATCGGTTTACGCTTTAAATCCGTGTAACTCTTTTGTCGATCACGAGCAGCTTGCATTCTCTTCTTTATTTGAACGATCTTCTCAGTTGTTTCTTGCCACTATTTCTGGACCATTAAGTAAACTTCTCCAACCTCGCCCAACAATTTAGGTGAACTACACTTTCGCCCAGTAAAGTGCTTACAAATGTGCCAGCCTTGATGCTAGCGTGATAGCTATTATTATATGAGAACTGGACTAATTTCAAATGGTTAACCCAACCCTTTCCAAAGTCGATTGCACAAGCATGCAACATATCCTAGAGAGCTTGAATAGTCCTCTCGCTTTGCGCATCTGTTTGTGGATGGTACGCAGTACTTATATCCAGACTAGTACCCAAAGCATTTTTAAGTGACTCCAGAAATTTGATTGGCAAACTTATGTAATGTGCTACCTAGGGCCACGATCACAAATAATCGAGAGAAGTATTCCATGCCTCGTGACCACCTCCTTTAGGTACATTCTTGCAAGTTTATCCATTGGATCAGACTCTCTCATTGGTACAAAGATTGCGGACTTAGTGAGTCTGTCAACAATTACCTAAATGGTATCGTAGCCTTGTGACGACTTAGGAAGCTTCGTGACAAAATCCATAGTGATGTTGTCCCACTTCCATTGAGGTATATCGGGTTGTACCAACAATCCTGATGGCCTTTGATGTTCTGCCTTGACCTTGGCACACGTCAGACATTTACTAACATAGTGCGAGTCGGCTTTCATATTATTTGGTCACCAATAATAGCCTTTTCCATTTCCTGATACCTCTTGTTCAGAATCGGATGGGTTTTTTAAAAGTATTTTGACTTGTAGGACTCGTGCATGATCACAGTCCTTAAATCGCCATAACATGGTAACTAACTCCTGCCATTGAAGCATAAAGTTCCATCCACACGGGGTTCCAACTTTTCTGTTCTTATTTTTCCTGATCCTTAGAATTTTCAAGCAACATACCTCCAACATCTTCGTTCTTGATGTTCTCTGGTTTCTGTGCTTCAGTCTGAGCATCCAAAATTTGTTTTGTGAATTCAAACTATAGTTCATGACTAAGGCTTCGGACCCTTTATGGTGAGCTCTCGTTCCTTCCTGCTCAAGGCGTCAGCGACAACATTTGCTTTCCCTGGGTGATAACGAATCTCGCAATCGTAATCACTAAGCAATTCTAACCAACGACGCTGCCTCATATTCAGCTCCTTTTGATTAAGAATGTGTTGTAGACTCTTGTGATCCGTGAACACCGACACTTTGATTTCATACAAATAAGTGGGTCTCTAGAGTTTCAGAGAAAAACACTACCGCTCCAAGTTCCGAAACATGAGTCGAATAGTCTTCTGCATGAATGTTTAGTTGGCGTTAAGTGCAAAAACGCAATCAATTCTCTCTTTGCATCAACACAATGCCCAAACCTTTGATCGAAGCATCACAGTATACGATAAAATCTTCGCTTCCTTCAGGTAAAGCCAGAATTGGTGTACTACAGAACTTCTGCTTCAACAATTAGAACGCTGTTTCTTGTTTGTCACCCCACTCAAACTGACCTTCTTCTGAGTGAGCTTGGTCATTGGTTTGGCAATCTTCAAAAATCCTTCGATGAATCTTCGATAATACCCAGCAAGACCTAAAAATTGATGAATCTCCGTTGGTGACTTAGGAGATGCCCAATCTTTAATGGATTCGATCTTGGCAGGGTCCACGTGAATACCCTGGCTGTCAATCACGTGACTGAGGAACTGTACTTTAGGAATCCAAAATTCACACTTGGACATTTGGCATACAACTCCTCTTTCTTAAGCACCTCTAAAGATTAACTTCAGGCTCTCTTCGAGTTCTTACATGTTCTTTAAATATATCCAAATATCATCAATAAAGACAATTACAATTATCTAGATAGGGTATTACACAACTGATTCAGAAGGTCCCAAAAATACGGCAGGAGCGTTTGTCAAACCAAATGGCATACTTGAATTCATAATTGGCCGGAACGGGTTCAAAAGCGGTCTCGAATGTATCTTCTTCGAACCCTCCGTTGGTGATAACCCGACCTTAGGTCGATCTTTGAGTAGACACCCGACCCTTGAAGCTGATCAAATAAATCATCAATTCTTGGGAGCGGATAATGGTTCTTCACCGCCAGTTTATTCAATTCCCAGTAATCAATGCACATTCAAAATGATCCGTCCTTCTTCTTAACAAACAAGACCATATCTCCCTAGGGTGAGGAACTAGGTCATATAAAGCCTTTGTCAGATAGTTCTTTTAGTTGCTCTGATAACTCTTTCATTTCAGAAGGTGCCAATCAATAAGGCGCCCGAGCTACGGGTGCAACACCAGGTATCAAATCGATTTGAAATTCCACTTGTCGAGTTGGATGAAGACCCGACAAGTCCTCAGGGAATACATCAGGAAACTGGAACGATGTACTCCCCCAAGTCGCCTCTTCTCTGACTTGTCTTTCGTCTCCTTGGTATTAACGTATTTCCAAAACGACTTGACATACCTTTTTCGCATGTATTCATTGAATTTTGTGTATCATGATAATGTACAGACAAGCCTCGTATCCCTGGTTGCTTCCGTCACTGTAAACGATTAGAGTTTCATCTCCCTAGGGTATACGAACGATCTTCTCGGCACACAAAATGATTGCTTGGTACTTTACCAACCAATCCATACCAATTATAGCGTCAAAACTACCAAGTTCTATGGGCATTAAGTCTATGTTGAATGGGTGGTTCAGGATATTTAATGTACAACCCCTAAGGATAGTGGTTCAACCCAATTATTCTCCTGTCGGCTAGTCTTCAACATCAATCATAGTGACCTAATGCAGTCGGTGTGATTCAATTTGGAGCTAAAAGCAGTGGAGTACAAAACTTCTATCGAACTAGAAAATCAAATAAACAGAGGCATAGCCAGTTGTTTATAAGGAACAGTACCTGTAATGCGACTTTGGGAGTCCTGGGTTTGTCCCTGCCTGCCCTACGCATACACCTTGGACTGGAGGCGCTGCCACCTCCAACTTGGTTACCCTGGTTGCTGTTGTTCTTTAGCTTTAGACATTCCCTCTTAAAATGTCCTTGAGAAATCCACAACTTCATAACAGTAGGTCTCTAGCCTAAAACCAGTGCCCTTCTAGTTGTTTAGCATTGTTGGCATCTTGCTGACTCCTACAGTCACGAGCAAAAGACCAACTTTGGTTGCATTTGTTGGCATTTAGGAGCACACAACCATCGTGGTGATAATTTCATTTTAACTTAGGGTTTTAGATCCCCCATATTATTTTCTTCCACAGTCTGTGTAACATAAGCCCTGCCGTTGTTCTGCCTCTTGTTTGGTGTTGTTGTTGTGGTTGTTAGCTATTATCTTGCTTTCTCTATTCTCTGTTTGTGACGTCAGAAAAAGTTCATGATCTCTTATCCATCACTTTAATTGCCATTTCAGTTGCCTCTTGCATTGTCTTAGGCTTGGATGCTACTACACTTCTATGGATCATGTTGGGTAAGCCAATGACATATTTCTCAATCATATCAGATTCTTCAGGAAACATTCTACCACACAGCAGTGCTAGTTCCTGAAAACATTGGTTGTACCCTATCACATCGGTACCTTTTACTTTCAATTCCCATAGTTCGACTTCGAGTTTCTTAATCTCGGTCCTTGGGCAGTACTTGTCAGTCATTTTCTTCTTCAGTTCAGTCCAGGTCATTGCATAAGCAATGTCATTACCAACAGTCCTAACGTGGTAGTTCCACCACGTTAGAGCATTTCCTAGAAGAGTACAAGTGGAGAACTTGATTTGGTTTTCCATAGAACATTTGTTTATGCGGAACACAGTTTCTATTTTCTCAATCTATTGAGTTAATTTGACAACATCCTTTGTCTTTGAAATTTAGAGGTTGGCACTTCATGAAGTCTGGGTAAGTGTACTCACGAGTGGCTCGCTCATTTCTCCTAGCACCTGTTCCTGAATTATGACTGTCGACGCCGTTCGTGTTTACATCACGTGCTACCAAAATGGCAGTAACGCCTTGGTCAATCATTACCTGAAGTTGGGCATTAGTGACAGTGGTAGTGGTGGCGGCTGTTACGGCCGGTGTTGTTTCTGGGTTTAACCTTGTGGTCCTTCTCTTTGGTGCCATTTTCTTCAAATCATAAGAAAATATAATACCCATTAGATTTCATAAAATCATAACAATGACATACATAACTCCAGATAAGTAAATAGAGATTCACAACACCAATTAAATATACAACTGAATTGAAGTTAACAATGGTGTTAACCTAAATCGACATTCATTCAAATAAATTCAATTATAACATGACATAATACCACGTTTTTTCCATAATATAATTTGGAAAACATACATTATTGGTTAAGATACAAAATGATCACAACGTTAGGTTACAAGATAAAAGAATTTATACAACCTAAAGCATACTAAACAGGAGTTACTATAATACTTAGTATGCTATACAAAATAACTAGCCAAACATGATCAAGGACAACTGCTACCAGCCTCCTTCTGGTGCTCTGGCTATGCAAGACCTTGTGCGGTCTCTGCTGTCTCACAACTATGTCATCTAAGTCTGAAGTCTCTTTCAGCAGCTTTCAGTGCCTCTTTGAACTGCTTCTGCCACTTGTGATCTGCAGCCAACATCTCTGTAATCACCACCTGCCTCCTACGGTCTGCTTCTTGTAGCTCTATAATCACTGACTGCTAAGCTAACACCGTGGTACGTAGCGACAAAACCTCTGCACGTGCAAGGTTACTCGCATCCATGGATCATCCCCAAGCCTCTCAGGACATCCTAGCCTCTCAGCCTCCATGAGTCTAGCAGTACGTGCATATGCACGCCTATCCCTAAACAACATGTTAAACTGACCAGCCAATAGCTGTCGCTCAGTCTGCTCATCATCCAACCTCAGTATAAAACCTCGTCCGTGTCCTGCCTAAACCCTAGTCTCAAACTCTGCATCCTCTGGCTAAACTCTGGCCACATCGTAACTATTGGTTTCCCCTGTATGCCTCAAACTATCACATCCCAAGAGTCGGTGATCCCATACTAACAACTCTCTCTAGATCACGCCTGACTCCCTATCCTTAGTGGCAACAAAACCATAGTCTGCCCTAAGACCTCTAGCCGGTCTAGCAGCAGCAGCATACGAGCTCTCTCTGACATCGTATCTAGGACCAAGAGCGATACCTAACCTCTTTCGAGGCGGTAAGGTAACCTCGGGTCTGTCCTCTCTACAGTTAGTAGAGGGTAGTAGCAATGGCGGTGATAATGTAGGGACTAGTATGGGTGAGAGTGGTGGTAATGGTAGTGAATGGGAAGTAGATGCGGCCTTAGCTCTCAGCCAGATCATCACAGCTTGATAGCCCAACAAACGTATAGGACTAGCAGGTGGTGGAGCTAATATTGGTAGTGGTGATAGTATTGGGGGTAGTGGTGGAGAAGGTATCTGGGGAAGTGGTGATGACCATGGGGAAAGTGGTGATGAAGGTGGAGTAGGCATAGCAAGAAGTCTCTCAACCTCTTCCCTAGGAGGAAGTGATATCGGTGTCTCATCTCTGATGGATATCCTAGCAGTAACGCGGTATGCAGGATGTGGTGGTGGTGTGCCGCAGACTCATCGGTCTCAATGGCTTCAGTCCTCCTTAAGCAAATGTTGGCTTGATCAACATCTGTAAAGCAACACTATAGAGACGGCCGGAGCTAGTGCACCTCCTCCTCTCTTCATCATCAGCCTTAATATCAAACCTCCTAATCTCCATTATCATCGGATGACTCATCCTCATCATCACCATCGTCTCCTCCATCGGCAGGATAATCACTAGGATCCTCCTCAGGGTCCTCATCATCATCCTCCTCTGGATCCTCCTCAGGATTTGACTCAGGAACATAACCTGGTGAATCAGCAGTAGGTGAGTCAGCAGCAGGCAGTGGCTGCTCCTCAGCTGGGAGTATCTCGTCCTCCGGTGGCATAAACTCCGGATAAACAGGCTCTGGAACAAAGTCTGGTGGAGGTGGTGACTGTGGCTCCTCGGGGCCAGGTATGTAGTCTGGTGATGGGGGGGGGGGGCTGTAAAGCGACCCTGTACGATAACAGTCACATCTAGCATCCAGGAGGTCCCCCTCTGCTCAGGTCCAAACAGCTTTTGGGGACTCCAATATCTGATAACCCTCCGAAATGGCTGTCTAAAACACAGTGTAGGTAACCGTGGAATCATCAGAATCTGACATGACTGTATCTGAAAATCCAAAATAGCTTATATTAGTATTTAATATAAGACTCTTATAGTAATATACATTTATATCATAACATGTATATCAATCCTAAATTCATCTAGTCCCAACCACTAATGCACAACTAGTGTATGTAATGTTATGTCCCCATGCAAACCCCTTTGTATGAATGCAATGTTTGAAAACGGTTATAGTCCAGCAAAAACATTTGACCTGGTTCTCTATAATCTTGGCTCTTGATACCAATCTGTAACACCCCTAAATTATGTCGCAGCAGAATAAAGGTCCAGGGCGTGTTATTTCAATGATCAATAACATAAGATATATATAGAACGACCAAAAAGTCATTTAAAACTGATACATTAGATTTAACAAAGTATTTGTTACATAAGCCCAAAGCTTCACTTGTTCACTTGTTCAAAATACAAAGATTCCTAGACCATAACAGATATAAAAAATGTAATGCGACAAAATCTTTAACGCATGATATCCAAATCAAAACCACCAATGTATCCCTTGCACCTCGTGCTTATTGACCTCCTGAAAAACATAGCTTTAAAACGTCAACAATAATGTTGGTGAATTCATAGGTTTGATAAATCGTATATTGTAGGACCACAAGATTTCCCAAGTGTATGATAATGCAACAGATGCAGACATCATATAAATGTAATTACGTTGCTCTAAGCTCATGACACTGAAGCTTGACATGAAAAGAATACACATAAATGCCTACATTGCCCATAGTTGATGTTTCATAAACCCGCAACATCCTATGTTCGACATGGTATACTTCGTGTTATTCCAGTGATACTAATCCCCCAACGGGTGATGTCAATCCCAATAGAATCTATTCATACATTGCGCTTACAACCATAATTGACAAATTTCATGATAATTGGGGCCAACTAGGTTATGGGTTATCGCTACTTAGGCAACACGTAATCATAAAGTAAAAGTATCCACTTATGTCTAATTGTAAAACAATGAATGTTTCTCACCCCAAATACTTGTAAAACAAAAGCATGTAAAACGTGGGGCTATGAACTCACCTTGAGTGAACGATAATCAAATATATCACAGAAAATGCGTCACTGTAATGATCGAATGCAACCTAATCCAATATAGGTCGTATAAGTACTAATCACTTTGAGCAAACAGTACTTTTTACTGTTCACACCAGTTATAAAGTTATTTTTATAGTTTTAGTTGTCGTAAAACCCGTAAATGTCGTATTTTATTCGTTATAGCTCCGTTTTTAGCGATTCTTTCGAGCACGTCTTTGTTATTAAAAGTTCTATCATATTAATGATGTTTTCAAAATGTATAAATCTGAGAACGTTTTACGTATTAAGTGAGTTTATCAAATATGACATTTTCAATTTTAATCCCTTGATGAACAATACTTTTACTGTTACACTTCACCAGTTAAAAGTTTATTTGGAAAGTTTTTAAGTAATCTGTAAGAACCTTAAAAGTCGTGTTTATTCGATAAATCTATGTTTTGTAGCGATTCTTTCGAGCACATACTCGTATAGAAAGTTCTATAATAAATGATTATGTTTTTAAAAAAATAAAAGTTTCTGTCATGAATAGTAAACTTTTATAAAAAAAGTTTAGTAAAAGAATTATTGTCGTAAACTCGCAGTAATTTCAAAACTCCTTCGTTAATTAATTGAAAATTTACGATTCTAACATTTTGGAATCCTAAAATATGTACAACTGTAAAAATACAACCTTTCTGTTTTTGAAGTATTTATAAATTGCTTTTTAAAGTTATTTTATAAAACCAGTATAACGTAAATCGTTATTTTCATCGAACTTCTTCGTTATTAAATCCTTTTTTCAGAGTTTCTTACCTTTTGGAATATCAATGAGACGTATTATTTCTAAAAATGTCAAACCCATCTTCACTGTTGGATTTTGAAATCCAAACAGCCCCCATTAGGATACAGTATATATACTTATTTGTTTAACTTGTTTTATATACTTTTCAACTAAGTAAATTTCCACAAGTTCTTAATAACTCATAATATACTATGTTATACATATAGTAATGTACTTAGGTCCATGATTTGTCTATTTGTCCAAGATAACAAGTTCATAACTTTTACATAAAATCATAAATTTCTTAAGTAACTTTTATGTAAAAGTTTATACCTAAACATTTTCCACTTAAACCAACATGTTAACATACTTATATTTCCATTATATCATGATATTACCTATAACATAACTGTAAAGAAAAAAAGTATACAAATGATTATCACAAGTAAAAACTCTTTTTAATGTTTAAAAAGTCCAAAATGATGGTGATTTTTGCTATAAAGAACATATATACACATAAATGATAAATGTAAATACAAAGGGTTTTTATGATGTAACCTTATATGTTGTAAGATGATAACCAACACAATCTAAACCCTTGTTTAGAAAGCAAAACCCAAAGCTTGCACACTTGAAAACCCTAGTTTTCTTAGAAAACCCTAATCTTGCAAAACTTGCTTCAATACTTGTAAACCTTTAACCAACCCTTGCAAACACCTTAGGTTATCATAGGAATGATGTATTAATGTTATATTGTCTTGTAAAATCAACTATGGATTAATAACACAAGTGTTTGTATTGTTTGATGCCATGGTTTTGAAGGAAGTAAAAGGGATGTTTTGATTTTTGGTAAGTGTTAAAGTGTAAGTGTTATCTGTTCTTACTACTTGCAGTATCTCCACACACACACACACACAACAAGCCTGTGTATAAAACAAAGACTACATAAATGACCGAAGAGAGGGTGGGGGGATTGGGCCCGATCATGGGCATAAAGGTGTGACTATGGTCAAAACTCCTAGTCATGCTTATAAAGTCTTGCAACTCCAACTTGCACTCTTGCTTAGGTAATGTTTATGTCCTTGTTGTTTCCCTATTATGGAGGTGACCAATTAAATCAAGGAAGAAATACTAGCTTATTTCTTTGTACATAAAATGCAATATTATACTTCTCTTTTGAAAGGTGTAAGTAAATATGTAAGTGTTGTCTTGTATATATAAAATGGTATATTGCAAACTTGTGAAGACATGTTTATTTCTTATATATGGATGGGGCGTCCCATTTATATAAGTGTGGTAAAGTTTTATAAACTTTGGTCATTGAAAATAGAAATAAGCATTTGTTGAAGTATAGATTAATTAACGTGGTTCCGGGTATGCCTAAACGTACTCTATCGCGAAATGTAATAAATTTACGCAACCAATAAAAATAAATTGAACAAGGTTAATAATTATCCTCAAAATAATTACTTAACCCTTGCTTGATGTAAACATTTAATTGTTTGATGCCCGTTTACATTGAACGCTAATATTTAGCGTACGCGATTTAACTTAACGTTTACGATTTAAAGGAAACGCGTACAATACAAAAGATACATTGTGGATTTATTGACGACGTCAATGACCCTAAAACACGGGGTGTTATACCTAATGATAGTCTACATCGATAGACTTTGTATTTCCTTAGGAGTGCACACTAAGCAAGTAGAAATTAAGTTTCTCCTTAGTCAATCTAGATTACTTGCATCTCACATATGTGCTTTGAAGTTTCATGATGATAACGTACTCTCATGTAATGCAATTATATGCTTTCATGTTTATCTTAATGATTAATGTTTATTTGCTTAACTATTGAATGCTTGTCTATTGTAAAAGCGTTTGCCTTTTTCTAGCAATTTAGATAAAATATTTCTTAGTTTATCTAAATAACTCATGCTCCTAAGTGCTAAATGCTAACATGTTTTACATGATTATTGCATTTAAAATTATCACCATTTTGTATGCGTAATTTTAACATGACTTACGAGTTAATTGTGCACCTACACTATGTTAGTTTTAATGTCTAGACCATTATTATTTAAATGTCATATAGTCATTACCGCTAAATCTGTTGATAATTGTGTTGATGCAACGCTTAGTAATTAAACTTGCATGATATATATCAATATATCTTATGCATCTTGGTATATATATATATGATATATATATATATATTATAATAGTATAATCCTAATATATATCTATCAGATTCCCTCGCAGCACCACATATAATATTTTCCTTCGCGTCCGCGCCACAATTAAAAAGTCAAAAAAGTCGTAGATTGGTCTTAAATCTCCTTGAGTCTTCATTCACCTTCCCTTAATAATCATCTCCCTTTCTTCCGAATCATCCACTCTTTTGTCAAGAAAATGTTAGATACAAATCTAACGCTCCACCAAGTAGGATTGACAACTTGAATATTTCATCTGAAATATTCAAGTGTCTTTAGCTTGTGATCGCAAACGTTAAAGGTCATATCCGAAAATTCCTATTCAAGCCGTTTAACAACATAAGTTAAAACACCCTCCTTTCTCTTCGACAAAAGCATTCTCTCTTCGATGAAAGCATTTTTTTCTCTTCGACGAAACATTCTTTCTCTTCGATGAAAACATTCTATCTCTTCGACGAAACATTCTTTCTCTTTGACGAAAACATTCTTTCTTTTTGACGAAAACATTCTTTCTCTTTTACGAAACATTCTTTCTCTTTGACGAAAACATTCTTTCTCTTCGAATAAAACATTCTTTCTCTTTGATGAAAACACTCTTTATCTTTCGATCACACATCTTCCTTCTCACTCAACCATGCCTCTACAACCATAGGGATGGCTAATCTCTTTCCTTTACTATTTCCGCTACCACCTTTAATGTAACAATCCATTATTTCAGGTCATTTCCTGACTCAATTAATTCCATTATTCATTTTTAGAGCTTTACGCGTTCGCTTTTGATTATTATCTTTTAATTAAATCGTGTAAAGTAAAAACCAACGTTCAATGTAAACGGACACCAAACAAATTAAAGTTTACATCAAGCAAGTGTTATATGATTATTAGGAGTATAATTTATAACTTTTTG
>BQNB010003046.1:18762-92113 GCA_026074375.1 Tanacetum coccineum
GAATAGACATGTGTGTTCGATCACATCCTCATTCGAGTTTAACCAAGGGTTAGGATGAAGAATGATATAGGGTAAGGATCTTCTAACTTTCACCAATAGTAATAAACCAACAAGGCAGCTGAGACATGCATACATGCTGTAATGACGAAATAAACATGCATGCTCGTACACATCCTCATTCGCGTAAAACCCATGATTAATGATTAGGAAAGGGAATTAAATTGTTGTTAAATAAAAATTATGAAACAAATAGACTAAGTCCAAGATATAAGTTGATAGACACTTTTTCCTGACCGTTACCATGATTAAGACATAACTATTTACAAACGTCTTGATCATTGATAAAAAACAACAACCTAAGTTGGCGTTCCCGTAACGGTCAACTTCCCAATCATCCCGTACTGTACATACTTTTACAAGACAAGTGGCGATATCTACCACTTTATATAGAACTTTACATCGTTGATTTATACCACGTATCAACGAATAATCGATCCTTCATATAATTCCTTCGATTTAAGCTTTAACAAACCGACTATCTTCAAACTTTCCTCCTCTCTTTTTTGTTGTGATTTTCTATTTTTTCGATTTTTTTATACTACGAATCTCAGTGTAATTTCACCATCTTCACGATCATAATAACTCCGGTTAATTCCTTCGGTAATTCTTCATTCTTCGGACATACCAATAATTGTAATGGTAGTAAAAATACATGAGTTTTGACTACTTTATACATTCCCATTTGCAATGTGCAAATTTCTTCCCAACCGTACCAAAGATAGAAAATTGACACAAGACTCGGGAAATACATACTTTACTCTTTAAGAAACTAGAAACTATAAATAAACTTAATCTAATTGGGTAGGCTAAGGTGTAAAGGTGTAACGAAACAAATAGTTGATGTTTATTCCTAAAGGATTGGCTTTATTGGTTTTTCTAGGGGTATCTTACTCTTAAGATGAGAGTAAACAAAGGGTTTATACGGGGATTAACTAACCAGTGTAGTTAGTTAATAAAATATCATATAAAGACATTTTGGGTGTAATCCTAAAAATTTACCAATTTAAACAAGGTACTCCATCTAAATCCATAGGTATCATTATTGTGATCTCGAATAGATATACCAAGCCAAGTTCTAAAGTCTACAACATCACCGGCACACTCATATTTTTGTGGGATTTTGGTAAACATTTGGAAATGGATAAGGCTAAATCCTCACAATATCTAATAAGGGTTATTATGTGTGAGTTATGTAACAAGTAATTTTACAAAAGTATGCTTGAATTTTTTTAAAATTTAAGCATAATTTAAGCATTTTAATGTGAAAAATAGGACAAGTAACGTTCTAATTTCCATCCCCCCTTTAAGTTACACAACATCCTCGTTGTATGGATAAAACATTAAAAACGGGAAATTAAAAGAATTAGAACGAGAAACTCCCTGATGTTTGCTTGGTCGATTCTCCAATTTGTGTTTATTGAGCAAGAATTTGTGTTGAACAGTCGTCTTGAGATTTCAAGACTCCAACACACATAAGATTCTATATAGATACTTCACAAACTTTGTCGATTTCATTCCAGTGAGGTCCTCTGTAATATATAGGAAAAACATGCAAAATCCTATCTCGGGTATCTACGGTTAATTTAAATAAGCTAAATAAACTGTACATGTGACCAAATACGCCTTATCCAAATACTGGAAGACACCGTATTAAGAAACCTATAAGAAGTATCAATACGGGTCAGTCTGCCAAATACGCCGTATCATGTGCATGAATACACTGTATTATCAAAACTGACAATAATGTTTAAAAGTGCAGAAAAATAAAGACTGATAACTTCCAGACATTCGATACACCATATGGTATGGAGCGGATATGCCGTATCAATGTCTGGGAAGACAGACTCGATAAAAACAAATAAAAACAATCCGGGTTGTCTCCCTGGAAGCACTTTTCTTTCAGCTAGTCTTTAAGTTAGACTTTTTCTTCAGCTTCCTTCACTTCATCTCATCCACGCTTATATGCCCGCGTGTGAGCCATTCTTCCATCTTCGAATCTCGGATATATTCGGGTCCTAAGTTCAAGACCCCCTTGTTGAAACTTTTGATCTTTTGGTACGGATGCGAGATTCCATTCAGCTTGTCTTGTGCACTTACTTTTAGCAATGGTGGGATTTTGTTGCATTGCGCGTTGGTTAGGTGTTTAAACCTCGGATGAGAGCGCTCCATTTGGTAAGTCACTTCATCATTACCATTATAAATGGTAATTATTCCTTCAAACCACCTTGCTTTGATACAAATTTCTCTAAGAAATGGTTCGCCAAAAATAACATCACCCATTCCTTCATCATGATAAGCATCCATATCTTCAAATACTGCGAAATATGTTACAATAGAAAAAGTTCCAACAAAGATAGGCACACTCATTAAGGATCCTAAAACATTGTTCCCTTTGTACTCTAATTTATCTTTCATTATAGAGTTATAAAACTTTTTGGACATCATATTGACATACAACATTGGGAAGAAGTTAACGTGAATAAATTCAAAACCTGTCATGCATGAAAACTTTAAGTTGTAGGCATAATTAATATGGATCTTCTTATCATAGTCACAACAACTAGGGTAATCATTAATTCTAGTATCAAGATCATTATTCCTAGTTTTGACTAAATTATCCATGGGTGCATCAATTTCCTCACATTCCTCAATGGTGGGCTCTAAATCATCGACTTGATTTCTCCTAAGTTCTAATGGTTCATTTAGATAGTTTAATTCGATGTAATCTCTATCCAAAGGTTTTAATGATCTATTTAACACCAAAGTCTCTCCCATTAGCCTAGCTTCTAAATCAAGTTCCATTCTTTCTCTCAAACTTAACATGTACACCCTCCTAATCAAACTACTAGCAAGTTTCACACTTTTAAAAATAATTTTCTCTTCCCCAACCCTCAAAGTAATCTTCCTTTTGAAAACATCAATCTTAGCATGGGTGGTAGACAAAAATGGTCTTCTGAGGATCAAAGGCACCTCGGGCATATCAAGAATTATAAAGTCTAGGAATAAAATAAATTTACCAATTCCTACTAGTACATTCTCAGCTATTCCATTTGGATATTTCACTGTCTTATCTGCTAATTCAACTGTCAACTTGGTGAGCTAATTTACCTAAACCTAAGTTAAGGTAGGTTGATAGAGGCATAACACTTACACTAGCTCCTAAGTCAGCAAGGGCATTCTCAAAACAAACAGTATTAATGTAGCAAGGTAAAGTGAAACTTTCTGGGTCTTTTTCCTTTCGAGGTAGTAAATTTCCGATATGCGAAGCTCCATATGAGTAAGCTTCTGAGAATTGTGGTCCATACGATTCCTTCTTTTCTTCATAGTAGTAATCATTCAAACGACTTAGAAATGGGATTGTCATTTGTCTTATCTCGTACATTAGTGTACTGTTTTGTCTAGTGGATACGGCGTATTGAGATGATCTAATACGGCGTATGAAGCTTTCATCAGCTTCAACAGTAGTCGATATTGACTTGACATGGTCATTCGGGTTTGTTTCAATAGAGCTAGGTAAACTTCTAAATCCTCGTTCTTGTTGGACCTTGCTCATTTACCCGATTTGAATCTCCAAAGTTTTAATTGATGCTCTTTGGTTCCTTACGGCAGCATCCATTGAAGCTTGGATTTATTTGATCAAATTGGAGTTCTCTTCATGTCTTTTTGCCGATTCCCCATGAATTTGCTCATAGTTTCTTCCATAGATTGCCTTCGTTCTTGGTACGAAGGATTTACATTGTTCCTTTGATAGAATCCCAGAGCTGCTACTAGATATTGCCCTCCTTGTTGGAAGGGTGCATTAAATTGAGTATAATAAGCTTCTTCTACGGTTTTACCCTCTTCTTTGAGTGGGTAGTATTTGGTGTAGTAGGGTCCTTGGCATTGCCCACATCCCACTTAAGCAACATAAAAATTTTCATTCACCTTCTTGATTTCTCTTCCAAGATTGTTGAGTTGTGCTTGAATTGCAGCCAATCCACCAGAAGTTTCAGTACTTCTTGTCCTATTCTATTGTGCCATTTTTGAGAATATTCAGCCATTTCTTGGATGGCTTGTTTTGCATCTGCAGCTGTCTTAGTTGGTATGGCACCTCTTGAATCAAGAATTTGTCTAGTTGGAACTTCCAACCCATTATAGAACAAGATCACCTCCTGTATCTCCGTTAAATAATGCTGAGGACACTTCATCAAGAGTTCTTTAAATCTCTCCCATGCTTGGTAAAGGGTTTCATCAGGTTCTTGCTGAAAGTTGTTAATATCCTCCATTTTCTTTGCAGTTCGAGCAGGTAGACAATACTTGCTTAGAAATTTTGCCTTTAGATCTTCCCAAGTTTTAATCGAACCAGAAGGTTTGTTTCTTAGCCAACGACTTGCAGCTCCAGTTAGGGACATAGGGAAGACTCGAAGCATTACTTGATCTTGAGTAATATTAGGAATATGGAATAAGTCAATAATCTCTAGAACTTTTTCAATATGTTCGTTTGCATCTTCATGATCTGAACCACTGAAGGTGTTGTCACATAGTTCCTTAAGAAATTGGCCTTTTAGTTCAAAGTGTTCCTTATCATCAATCTTAGGCCTATCAATCCCCGATCCATAGTTAGCTCGAGTTTTGCTCATGTATTGTTCCATAGTTTCTGCCATTCTTTCTGCAACTTCTTTCTTCGAATATTCTTCTTGGTCAGAAAATAGATCAAAATTAAGCGATCTCGATACGTCATGACTTAGTGTCTTGAAAAGCTTCCTAGATGATCAAAATTCTCGTTCTGGTTCCTTGAAAGGCGTAAATAGTTCCTTTGTTAAACTTCTTGTTATGTTGTTTTACAGTAACTATAAGTCATTGGTATGCACTACCTAAAACACACGCGATAAACTAATAGTTTGGACTTTGACTTCGCATACAAAGAAAGAAAATTCAGATATACAGAATCAAATACGAAAATTAAAGCTTCTGTTACTGTATCAGTTGATCAATACGTCGTATTCAATTGATTTAAATACGCCGTATTAATCTGTTGAATGATTATGCTGTATTGGATAGAAAGTTGGATATGCCGTATCCAATGGAAGTGGATACGCCGTATCGGTTTATCGACCAGAACAGTGTATTAAGAAAACAATTAAATCACACAAACAATTAAACTAACAAATATACAAGCAAATAATACACAAATATACATATTTATACACTAATCTAAATTACACTAATTATTCTAAATTACACTAATTCTAAGTGTTAAGTTAAAAATCAAAATATCAAATAAAAATCAAGATTAATTTTCACTCCCCGGCAGCGACACCAAAAACTTGATGTGTCGTTGTGTTGTGTTTATTTTATGATTTCAAGTTTTACATTTATATTTTGCCGACTTTACCAAAAACAATACTTTAACGGGCAGTGTACCCGATCGATAGGAGTTTCGTGGTAAGTAGGGTATCGATCACTAAGAGCGAGAAACACTTTCAATTTATTAATAATTTTGTTTTTCTAATCTAGGTTAGTTCTAATCTATGTTAAACCTATGCTAAACCTATGTTAATCCTAAGTTAGTCCTAATTCTAACGGATAAGGGGGGTTTTCAGTCTGAGAGACTGTCATGGGTTTTATGGTGACTAAAACTAATTTAAGACACTAAAACACACGCAAGAAAATTAATAGAAGATAAAAGAGCGGTTGAGCTAAATATAAGAAAACTGTATTAGCCATGATTAATCCAATTAGAAAGTTGGTTTATTTATTTAGTGCAATGATTACTTATCTTGAGGCGGCATATCATTCTTAAGTTTAAGGCGATTCTTCTTCCTTATACCTAGACATGTAGAATTCTATCATAATTAAACGCATCCGCATAAATCATACTTATTTGATGATTATAATCTATCTTAGGGATTAAAGCCATGGTGATCTTGTTAAACCCTAGCTCATAGAGACTTTACCCACTTACTGCTTAGTGGCAATTCATACTCTAGTAGTCCACTAACCAAGTCTTTACCAATTAATTAAGAACGTACTCGTTGATCCCAAGGGCCACCTACCGGTCCAACTAAAGGCAAAGATAGGTCGTTATTTATGATCCTATTGGTCTAGATGTATAAATCACTATATGAAGAGCCATCCCGGACTCTAGATTACTTGGTCTATATCACTAGATCCAGTTGAATGACAGGTCACATACAAAAGCACGTAAACAAGTATATTGATAAACATAAACAAGCATTCAATGATAAATTAAGAAATTGAGATAAACAAACCAAACATTCAAATCGTCATAATAATGGCTAATACCCAAAGGTATTAGCCTTCAAACGTCATAATCAATACAAAAGTAATAATTTAGCCAAGGTAAACTAACCGAGTTAACGAATGATACCAAAAACTAAACGATTACAAGAGTATAGGAGATTACAAGTTGTTTCCTATGGAATTAATATTGTTGCTCGACCTCTTCTGCTCTTCTTATCTTTTGAAAATTGACTTTTATGGTTTAGGTATTGAAAATATGATTCAGCGCACTAAAAACTTGTAATTGATTTTTCTATTTATACTGTCTGGAATATGGTCGATACGGCATATCAAAAGGCTCAATACGGCGTATCGGGGGTTTCTTGGAGTAGGGACCACGTTCGATATCTTCCAAAATATTTTATTTCCATAGCTTGAATACGTCGTATAGACCTTCTCTGGATACTGCGTATTGATCTTGTTTCCTTCGTGATCTTTGGTGAGGTGCAGGCACATATATGCCATATCCTCGTATCTTCCTTGATGGATACAACGTATTGGTTGTCAGAATCAATAATCTTCATATTTCTTTGTTTAAGCTCCAGAATGCGTGCCTTTTTGCTAATCTTCACCAAGTACTCCATAATTACTGCAATTCTCAAATACAAACGATTAAGTAACAATTCTTTGCAATAATTATACAAAATGGGTTAATTACATATGATAAATGATGCTATAAAAGTCAAGTTATTTGATGTCATCAGTAGAGAATAGCAAGTACTTCATCATATTTGTTAATGGTGGTACAAAATATTACTATTTATACTTACTTGAGAGTAATGATATAGACAATGAATATTCTATAATAAAATAATTGAGAATCAACTTAATTATCGTAAAACAAAGTGGTTCAAAGTCATATCGGAGGTGAATATGGTTCTCCATTCTAAATTATGTGCTTAAAACATAGAACAAGACCTAAATTTATGCTTCTCGATAGACCAACAATAGAATTCTTGAAAGAAAGAATTGTCCCTTAGAATATATGTTAATGCCAAATTGTTGAAAGAAAAGAACTGTGCCTTAGAAGATATGGTTAATGCCATGTTCTTAAGTCCTGGTTTAAGCCATGGCATGTGGAGGAAAGCAATTATATCAGCTACTTATCTTTTAGATAAGATCCCTTGAAAAGAAAATCATATAGTTCTTATGAACTATGGATAAGAAGAAAACTATCTTACAAGTATTTACAAATGTGCAGGGATATCTAGCTAAGATATCCATATTGAACCCCAAGGTTTAAAAGATTTGACCAGAAACTATGCTCAAAACAGTAGTGCTTATGGTTTCTTTGTGTATGTTGATACATACACAGATACGATAATGGAATAAAGAAGTGTTTCCTTCTTTGAAAATATATTTCCTTGCTAATGAAGGAAATTGGAAGAACATATGGAATAGATGACGAAGTTGTCCAAGATCATAGACAACGGGATGATAATGATCTCCAAGATAAGAGACAAGATCAACCAAAAAAGAAGAGGTTGAACATAGAAGAAGCAAAAGGGCAAGAACCGAGAAATCGTTTGGACCCGATTTGTTTCTTTTTTGGTAGAAAATGAACCTAAGCGGTAATTTCATTGAAATGGCTTAATGGAAAGAAGCCATTAAAAGTGAAATAGATTCTATTTTACAAAAACATACTTGGGAGCTCGTGGGTTTACTTTCAGGTTGTAAACTAGTAGGCTATAAATGGATCTTCAAGAAGAAGATAAATGCCGATGGCACCATTGACAAGTACAAAGCAAGATTGGTTATCAAATGATTTAGACAAGGCGAAGGTCTAGATTACTTTAATACTTATTTGCCTGTTACGCGAATAACCTTGATTAGAATGGTACTTGCTATTGCCGCATTAGGAAAATTAAAGTTCATCAAATGGATGTGAAAATGACATTTCTAAACAGGGATTTAGAAAAAATACTATACATGAACCGACATGAGGGTTCCATGGCTCCTGGACTAGAGAGCAATGTTTGTAGGCTTGTTAAGTCATTATATGGCTTAAGGCAAGCTCCCAAACAATGACATTAATTTTTTTAACCATATCATGTAAGAATGTGGATTCAAAAATAATGGATGTATGTGCGATCGATAGTATATGTAACACCCCCAAAATGGGTCGCAGCGGAATATGGGTTGGAGAGTGTTACTTCATATATCAATAGCACAATATATGAGAACGACCTCTAGATGAGTCGTTTAAAGTTGATACATTGGATTAAATAAACTTGTTTGTTATAATAGCCCGAAGCTTAAATTGTTCATCCATGAAAAGTAAAGATTTTAAGACATAACAAATATTCCCAAAGTGTAATGCACCCAAATCTTTATAGTAATGACTCCAAAATGGTGACCACCAATGTATCCTTGTTTCTCGTACCTTATTGACCTGAGAAAAACATGCTTTAAAACGTCAACATAAAGTTGGTGAATTCACAGGTTTAATAAATGTATAAAAATAGGACCACAAGATTTCCAATGTAAGACATGTAACACATACAATATCTTAAAAGTAATTACGAAGTGCACTAAGCTCATGACACCGAAGCTCGACATCTATGTATGCAATTTAATGCACATAATGTGCCCGTGTAGATGTTCAAACCCGCAACATCCAAATTGTTCCGACATGTATACATTCGTTGTTTCAGTACATTCGAAACTAGTGAGCGCTACTCACCCGAACGGGGATGTCAATCCCAAATAGATCTATTCATAACATTCGCGCTCGCTAACTAGCAATTGACAGTTCATGATAGTGGGCAATAGTGAGTTTAGCTACTTAGGCCAACTCGTAACTTGTTTAAAAGGGTACTTGCGTCCAAATGTAAAACGATGCATGTTTCTCACCCCAAAGTTGTAAAACAATATAATTGTATAAAAGCGGGGCTATGAACTCACCGTAAGTGAATGATTGATTATCTAAATCAAATAAGTGAATCGTCTCGGCAATCCGAATGCAACCTAATTAATTATAGGCCGATTGAGTATAATGTATTATACATAAATAAAGCATCACATGTTATATAGTCACACCACCACCTAATAGTTTTTATTAAATCTTTAAAAGTTAAATTAACAATTAACCTGTACTTTGTTAAATAAAAGTATGTGTACTTGTACCCGTAAAGAAAAATATTATTTTTATTTACCAATGTACTATTTGTAAAAATATATGATTTAATGTTTTTATTGATTACCTAATGATATTTCATTATTAATTTATTTGTTCTATAAAAATAATGTATTAAAGTAAAAATAGTGCGCGCGAATTTAAAACCTCATATCTTTATCGTTTTGACCATGTTTTATACGTTTCTTATGTCCACGACTTCGTATTGAGAAAATCTATCAAAATATCATATTTATAAAAATTAAACCTCTGATGAACAGTAATATCTACTATTCATAACAGCACATAAAAACTGTGTTTATGTAATTAATTATATGTAACTTATAAAATACGTAACTTGTTCATTTTAATTCCGTTTCTCAAGTTTCTTATGTCCACGACTTCGTATTAAGAAAATCTATCAGAATATCATATTTATAGAAATCTAACCTCTGATGAACAGTAACATATACTGTTCATGATAGTTCACAAAAACTGTTTTTATATAATTAGTTATATATAACTTAATAAATACGTAACTTGTTCGTTTTAATTCCGTTTCTCGAGTTTCTTATGTCCTCAGATTCGTCATAAAAATTACCATGTTTATAAAATATTAATTTTTATGAATTAGATCTGAAACAGTAGGTATGGTTATAAAATCACTTTTATACATTTAATTTACGTAAACTTTAAAATGTCATATCTTCTTCGTTATAAATCCGTTTTGCGAGTTTCTTACATGCTTACAATCGTCATGAAATGTATTATTTAAAATAAATATAAAATAATTTTTCTCAGGCACTGTTTGCTATAGTAACTTCGAACTGTTTTATAACTTTTAATTAACTTGTTTTTATGTATTAATAACTTATGTAAATTATCACAAGTCCTCTCATTTGTAAAATACACATCTTATATATATATTAAGTCCTCTTTATCATAATATGTCTATATTGTCCAAGAAATAAGTCCAACATATTTATTTAAGTCCATGAACTTTATAATTAAGTAAATAATCAAAACATAACAAATAATTATATAAACTATTCAACACTTGTAAACTCTTATTTTAAGCACATTGACATATGGTAGACATCATTTTTATCCCATGAAAAATAATCTTGTGTATGTACATACATGTTTTTACTTTGTAAATTCCAAAAATAAAACCTAGGTGGTGATTAACATAATATAACAAATATATAATTAAGTAAATGAATGAATGAATATTAAATACTTTAAATAGACCTTAAAGTGGATGTGTAGGATGAAGAACACAAGATATAAACCTCAACCAAGCTTCCAAAATCAAAACCCTAATCAAGAAAACCCTAAATATGTTTTCTTGATTAATCCTTGTTAAACCCAAATCCAAGCTTGCAATACCCTTGAGTAACCTTATATATACTTAGAATGAACCCTTGTATGCTTGGAATACCTTAGAACCAAAAGGAAAATGAAACCCTAGTTGATAGAGTTTGGCCGTGGGTTTTGGTCATAAAAAGAGAGAGTTTTTGGTGCTTGGTGAATTATTTAGTGAATGTAAATGGATGCTAGTTGTATGACTTCCTTTATATAGCAAGTAGAATACCTAAACAAGCTTAACCATTACCATGGGAGCTTGGTGGTTTGAAGTACAAGGTTGTAAGAGTTAGGGTACACATGATGTGCCAATTTATGGAAGAGTGGGATTTAGGGTACACTTTGTGTAAGGTATGAGTTGTAAATGAAGAGTTAGTGGGTTTTAAGGTTTTATTTCTTGCACATATATGTTGGATCCGGTTTTGAGGGGTTATAAATAAATAAAATAAGTTAATTTTGGGTATTGGGTATAAAAGTGGGTATTTGTTTGAGTGTAGATGGGTAAAGGTGCTTCCGGGTATGCCCGAATGTAATTTATTGCGAAACGTAAGCGTTTTACGTAACCAACAAAAATAAATTACAAAAAGTTATAAATTATACTCCTAATAATCATATAACACTTGCTTGATGTAAACTTTAATTTCTTTGGTGTCCGTTTATATTGAACGTTGATTTTTAGTTTACGCGATTTAACTATAAGATAATAATTAAAAGCGAACGCGTAAAACTCTAAAAATAAATAATGGAATTTATTAAAGTGATAAATAACCTGAAAATGAGAAATGTTACAAGCGTCATAACTATTGTTATATGAAAACTCAACTAACAGCAAATGGTTAACCCAAACTTTTCCGAAGTCGATCACATAAGCACGTAGCATATCCTCGAGTTTGGATAGTCCTCTCACTTTGTCCGTCAGTTTGTGGATGGTATGCAGTACTCATATCCAAATTCGTACCCAAGGCCTTCTGAAGTGACCTCCAGAAATTTGATGCGAACCTAGGGTCACGATCACAAATGATCAAGACAGGTATTCCATGCCTCGTGACTTCATCTTTCAGGTACATCCTTTCTAATTTTTCCATGAGACCAGTCTCCCTCATTGGTACGAAAATTGCAGATTTAGTACGGTCAACAATTACCCAAATGGTGTCATAACCTTGAGACGACTTAGGAAGCTTTGTGATAAAATCCATAGTGATATTATCCCATTTCCATTGAGGTATCTCGGGTTGCACCAACAAACCCGATGGCCTTTGGTGTTCGTCCTTGACCTTAGCACAGGTCAGACATTTGCTAACATAGGTGGCGATGTCGGCTTTCATATTGGGCCACCAATATTGCTTCTTCATATCCTAATACATCTTGTCAGAACCCTGATGGATAGAATATTTAGACTTGTGGGACTCGTGCATAATCATGGTCCTCAGATCGCCATAAATGGTAACCAACTCCTGCCATTTGAGCATAAGGTTCCATCCGCACGTGGTTCTAACTTCTCCTTTGGTATATCCTTCCTGATCATACCTCCTACATCTTCGTTCTTGATGTTCTCCGATTTCTATGCTTCGATTTGAGCTTATAGAATTTGTTTAGGGAGATTTAAGCCAATAGTCATAACTAAGGCTCGAACCCATAATGGTTGATCTTGTTCCTTCCTGCTTAAAGCGTCAACAATGACATTTGCTTTCCCCGGCTGATAACGAATCTCGTAATCGAATCACTGAGCAACTCTAACCAACGACGTTGTCTCATGTTCAATTGCTTCTGATCAAGTATGTGTTGTAAACTTTTGTGATTAGTGAACACGGTACACTTCATTCCATATAGATAGTGCCTCCAAATCTTTAGAGCGAACACTACTGCTCTAAGTTCCAAATCACGAGTCGTATAGTTCTTCCAATGAATTTTCAATTGGCGTGATGCATAAGCAATCACCTTCTCTCTTTGCATCAACACAACACCCAAACCTTTGATCGAAGCATCGCAGTATACGATAAAATCTTCACTTCCTTCAGGTAAAGCCAAAATTGGTGCACTATACAACTTCTGCTTAATCAGTTGGAACAATGCTTCTTGTTTGTCGCCCCAATCAAACTTGACCTTCTTCTGAGTAAGCTTGGTCATGGATTTGGCAATCTTCAAAAATCCTTCAATGAATCTTCGATAGTACCCAGCAAGACCTAAAATTTGACGAATCTCTGTTGGTGTCTTAGGAGAGGCCCAATCTTTAATGGATTCGATCTTAGCGGGGTCCACGTGAATGCCTTGACGATCAATCACGTGACCGAGAAATTGTACTTTGGGGATCCAAAATTCACACTTAGAAAATTTGGCATACAACTCCTCCTTCTTAAGAAATTCTAGGATTAACTTAAGTTGTTCTTCGTGTTCTTGCTTGTTCTTCGAATATATTAGAATATCGGCAATAAAGACAATCATAAATTTATCCAAATATGGTTTGCACACCCGATTCATGAGATCCATAAATACAGCCGGTGCGTTCGTCAAACCAAATGGCATAACTTGAAATTCATAATAGCCGTAACGAGTTCTGAAAGCGGTCTTCGGAAATATCTTCCTCACGAACCCTCAATTGATGATAACCCGATCTCAGGTCGATCTTCGAGTAGACACTCGACCCTTGAAGCTGATCAAATAAATCATCAATCCTTGAGAGCGGATAACGGTTCTTTACCGTTAGCTTGTTCAATTCCCGGTAATCAATGCACATCCGGAATGATCCATCCTTCTTCTTGACAAACAAGATCGGAGCTCCTCAAGGTGAGGAACTGGGTCTTATGAAGCCTTTGTCGGAAAGCTCTTTCAGCTGGTCCGACAATTCTTTCATCTCGGACAGAGCTAATCGATAAGGTGCCCATGCTACAGGTGCAGCACCAGGTATCAAATCGATTTGAAATTCCACTTGTCAGATCGGTGGAAGACCCGGCAAGTATTTGGGAAATACTTCAGGAAAATCTCGAACAATTGGCACGTCCTCAAGTCGCTTCTTCTCCGACTTGTCTTCAGTCTCCTTTGTAGTAACATGTGCCAAAAAGATAGGACATCCTTTTAGCAGGTACTTCTGCGTTTTAGTGTACGAGATGATGTTTAATCATGTCTCATTTCCTCGGTTGCTTTCGTCACCATGGATAATCAATGTTTCATTTCCCCAGAGAATACGAACAATTTTCTCGGCATAGACAATAACGGCCTGATATCTCGATAACCAGTCCATGCTGATTATATTGTCAAAACTACCCATCTCTACGGGCATTAAGTCGATGTTGAAAGGGTGGTTTAGAAAATTTAAAGTGCAGCCCCGAACGATAGTGTTGACACCAATTATTCTACCATCGGCTAGTTCTACGGCATAATCATGGTCTAAGGCAGTTGGTGTGATGTCAATTTGGGAACTATATGCAGTGGACACAAAACTCCTATCGGCGCCGGTATCAAATAAGATAGAAGCATAACGGTTGTTTAGAAGGAACGTACCCGTAACGACGTTTGCGTCTGGGTTTGTCCCCGTATTACCCACCACATACACCTTCGCTGGAGCATTGCCATTTCCAGCTGGGGTGCACCGGTTTTTGTTCTTCAGTTTTAGACAATCCCTCTTGAAATGTCCTTGGGCTCTACACTCATAGAAAGTAGCTTTCTGACCTGCCCCAATGCCCCTTTGGTTATTAGTAGCGTTGGCATTTGCAGGACTCCTGCAGTCACGAGCCAGATGGCCAACTATGTTGCACTTGTGGCATTTGTGAGCACATGGACCGTCATGGTGATTGTTGCATTTGGAGCACAGCGGCTTGGATCCACCGTAAGGTTTTTTATCACCCTGCCCTGCAGTGTAGGCTCTACCAGTGTTCTGCCTCTTGTTTTGCTGTGGTTGGTTCTGATTGTTCTTGGAAGTTTCATCAAACTTCCTCTTGTTCTGAGCCTGACGTTCAGCAAAGGTGCTGATCTTCTTGTCCATCAACTCTGTTGCAAATTCAATGGCATCTTGCATGGTCATCGGCTTAGACGTCATTACACTGCCATGAATCATGTCGAGTAAACCTCCGACATACTTTTCAATCTTGTCCGACTCCTCAGGAAACATCCTAGCACACATCAATGCTAGTTCCTAAAAACGTTGGTTGTAGCTTACTACGTTGGTACCCTTGACCTTCAAATTCCACAACTCAACCTCAAGCTTCTTAATCTCGCCCCTTGGGCAGTACTTGTCGGCCATCTTCTTTTTCAAGTTTGTCCAAGTCATTGCATATGCAACGTCGTGACCAACAGTCCTAACGTGGGAATTCCACCACGTTAGAGCACTTCCAAGGAGAGTACAAGTGGTAAACTTGATTTGGTTTTCCACAATACAATTGCTTATTCGGAACACAGTTTCTATTTTTTCGAACCATTGCATCAACTTGACAACTCCTTCAGTGCCTTTGAAATATAGGGGTTGGCATTTCATGATGTTTTGGTAAGTTTACTCTCGAGCAACTCGTTCTGTCCTTCTAACATTCGGACCTGAATCATGGCTGTCTTCGCCATTCCTGCTCCTGTCAGCATCACATGCTGCTAATGCATCAGCAAAACCTTGGTCGATCAATGCCTTAAGTTGAGCATTGGTGACAGATGTGGTGGTGGTTGTTGTGGCTGGTGTTGACCTTGTGGCTCTTTTTGGTGCCATTTTCTTCAAATCACAAGAAAATATAATACCCGTTAGATTTCATAAAATCATAACTGTGACATGACATATCCACAATAAATAAAGTGAGATCACATCACACAGTGAAATGCACAACTAAATTGAAATTAACAATGGGATAGCTAAATCGACATTCATTCATAATAAATTCGATTACAGACATGACATAATACATCCCTTCCATACATAATATGGAAAGATACATGATCGGTTTGGTTACAAAATGATTACTACGATTAGGTTACAAGATGAAAATAACAACCTAGAGCCATACTAGCCGGGAGTTACCCGTAACACTAAGTATACTATACAAAATAGCTAAGACATCACCACATCTATGAACTACTACCGGCCTCCTCTAGTACATCGGGCTGTGCTAGGCCGCTAGCGGGTCCCTGTTGACTCTGGAGTGCGGTCACCTATGTCTGCAGTGTCCTCATCAGTGTCAATGCCTCTGTGAGATGTCTCTGTCGCTTGCGGTCTGCAGCCCGCAACTTTACAATCTCTGTCTGTTACTGTAGTACGTAGTGCCATAACCTCTGAACGTGCAGCGTCACGAGCATCCATAGACAGTCTCCATGCCTCATGAGAAAGTCTGGCCTCTCTCTCCATAAGTAAAGCAGGGTGAGCATGGGCACGTCTATCCCTACGTAGCAGGTTGAGCCAACCGCTTAACACCGCCCTAGCATCATGTGCCTCATCGAGTCTCCCATAGATCTCGTATGTGTCCTGCCTAACCATAGTGGCAAAGTCTGTCAACCTCTGACCCAACTCGGTCTCATCAGTCGCTGGTGCCCCTGGCATGCCCTCAAGCATCTCATCCCAAGTGTCGATAATCCCATAACCAACATCTCTCTCTGGGTCTCTCCTAATCTCATCATCCAAATTAGCAACAAATCCATAGTCTGCTCTAAAACCTCCAGTCGGTCTAGCAGTAGGAGCAGATGAGCTCTCCTCGATCTCATACCTGGGACCAAGAGCAGTGCATAACCTCTTTCGAGGCTGTAAGCAAACCCCGGGTCTGTCCGCTCTACGGTCAGTAGAGGGTAGAAGCAAAGGTGATGATGATATAGGTAACGGTATGGGTAGAATTGGTTATGTCCCTGATGGTGGTGCTAAACAGCAAGTGGATGGTGCAGCAGCTCTCATCATAGCCATAGGTGCTCTGGTATGTGAGAGTATGATAGGTGGTGGTAATAATAGTGGATAGGAAGTAGATGGTGACTCGGCTCTCAACTGGATCATAGCAGCTCTATATCCTAACGGATGAGTAGGACTAGCAGGTAGTGGTGGAGATGGTACAGTAGTGGTGGTGATGGTATCTGGGGAAGTGGTGATAATAATGGAGTAAGTGGAGATGGTGGTTGTAACACCCCCAAACTACGATACGCAGCGGAATACAACATTTGAGGTGCTACTTCATAATACATGCACACGAGTCCCCGTAAACGTTCAAAGATACGTTTATAAAATACAATTTCATTTATTAGAAATATCAGAGTTACATAGGTCCCAATATATCAACATAGAATTGATGTCTAAAAGTCACAACACGACTTGATTTCTAAAACACTTGTTTAGTTTATGACACTACTTCACCAAAACATCGTCCTTGATATCTGCGTTTCGTCCCACCCAAGCCATCAACAATACCCAACCTGAGATACATGCTTAAAAACGTCAATAAAACGTTGAGTGAATTCATAGAGTTTACAAATAACAGTTAGAACGCATATTTGGTTCAATAAAACATATAACATTGCTCGTAAGACAAGTTATAAAAATATCGATTTCCAACTAAATGAGCCCATGTACTGAAACTTAACACATTCATTCCCGTAGGACGAAATTATGTCCGAGAAGTATGCCACTTCTCCTAATACTAACTACAAAATGTCTGTTTGACATGATGGTCACAACGGATTCAAACCCCGAACAGGGTTGTCAAAACCAATAGATCTATTTAATGCATTAGCGTTCACCCACAACAAGGCAACTAACGGTTACACAGTAAAAGGCGTATACTCAATAGTGAATGGAATCATATTTAACATCAAAACATATTGCGTTCTCATTTTCAAAACAAGCAAGTATCCCCATCGCGGGTTTAAAAACATTTAAAACATTCAAAAGCGAGGCTATGAACTCACCTCGATCGAAGAAGGCGATCAGATAGTCGAAGCAATCCACAAAAAATCAACGAACACGATCACGACCTATAAATTACGCCGCTCGATTACTATATCGAAAAGTATGATCAACGATGCGTACATCGTATCAACGAAATCGTATATATATATATATATATATATATATCTCTGTGTATATATATAACCCCTCATATTAGGTTACGATTGTTCTTTTACTTCTACGTTACAACACATTATTGAAAACTTTCTATTTTAAGAAACTTTCTATATTTTAGAAAAGTTACTATTTTCGGAAAATTACCCTATTTAGTAAGTCTCGTTATCCATTTATATTTATAATAGTATTTAGTCATCTGGTCGAACCTCGACGTTCATTTTGATTATTAATTACACGAATTGGAACTATGTTCCGTAAATTACAAAAGTTTTCATTTTTTGGAATATCTTGTTTTTGAATCAATCGCTAAATACAAGTTATTATAATGATAATATTAGTAACGTTTAATTATCTTTATAACACCCGACAAGTTTTAGTATTAACATAAACGTCCTTGTGGTGATATAGTTATGGAAATGGCAAAAATGGCCCTACAGGGTGTATGATGGTGTTGCAAAACTCGTCCTTATGGTGTTTACAGTTTAGGGGATAAGGCAGTTTTGCCCCCTAAAACTTATACTATGGGCTTATAATAGGGTCGGGTTTGCTAATAAAAGGGTTTTGATGGGCCTTTGTGGGCCCACTGGTTTTCTTGTAGTGTATAATGGTCTGACCGGCCAATTAAATTTCTATCGCTTTGGCTCGGCATTGACCATTGATTTTCCTGGAGTTGACTTTTGTTGACTTTTTAACTTTGGCTTCGGTTGACTTTGACTTTCTCACGGCTCTAGCACATATCGTCTCCGGTTTTTGCGTTTTTGCTTCTTATCCGTTCTTTTTCTCGATATCCGTTTCTCACAATCAAATACAAAACATACAAGATACAATGAATTTTGTACGTTTTTAGTCAATAATCCGATTTTTATGGACAAATGGTATGTGTAATTAAGCACATACCACAATCCCCCATTCTAAGTTATAGTCATGTCCTGACGTAATGTTAAGAATGTAAACACTTAAGAAAACCAAGAATCATCAATCCCTCCACGACTAATAACCCGAAAAGTATGCTAATGTGTTTTCAAGTGTAACTAAGAATCAATAGCTTCGACAAGTCACGTTTTACCACTTTTATATTTACACTAACTATCCCCTAGATATTTTTTTGATTTTTCCTTTTTTCATTCCAACTAACTAACATGTTGACTTTCTTTATTTTATTAACACTGGATCATAGAATTGAAGCGCCCAATAGAAATAATCTATGGATTTCCAGACGTATAAATTCATCGTCCTCGATTTTTTCACAATCCCAACTACGCGTAAAAACAAATCCACCGCTGAGCACAAGTAAAGATCTAACACTACTCATAACTATGAATTGTTCAACTTTTCTCTCTCCAACAATTATTCAACAGAATGATTGTGCTGTAATATTTAAGTTAAATTTAGATCGACAATTTAGAAAGTAGTATAGTTTATGTGCATAACGATATTTCTGAAGAAACCTGGGGAAAAGACTAGATCACCCACCAACCAGCATATTCTCGATAGATCCCAGCCGAGTTCGACTTAGGTTATCAGGTTGAGACCCCACAGGAGAATGTTCGCAATGTAAAAAGCGGGATAACTCCACCCCCCCCCCCCTTTGTAGGCCGAATTTTTAGATTTACTGCTAAGTAAACAATACTACTCAAAGCAACAAACATCAAAAATTTAATATCCTCATTGTGGATTATTCCTAGAGAATAAACTACCAATGGCAACCACAACTTTTGAAGTCTTAGAGCCAGTTTAATCTTAGCTCAAAATTATATTGAGTTTAGAAAAAAAAATTAACCATTAAATTTTTCCTTATTAAGGCCCATTTATTGCTATACTATAATACCGTCATCATTTGCATAACTACAACATTGGCCACGCCTCCGACAAGATGTGGTGACTTAGTCTGACGACGGTCCTCCACCTTATATGAAGACTTCAACATCGGCCACGCCTCCGACAAGATGAAGTAAACTGACGGAGAATTCTTATTGATAATACTTAAAGAATGCACTTTGCATTTATTAACTCACAATGGGCTTTGTTTTGAATACTGCAACATCGGTTGTGAGCCGCAAGATGCAGTAAACTTTATCACCAATAATTGTTCATTTTTTTAACAAAAATTATCCTTTTAAAATTAGTAAAATTTAAAAAATTATTTTATTTTATTATAATAAAATTAATTGTTATTTTTTTTATTTTTTTAAATTTTTTTTGTATTAGATTTTTATTTAAATATAAAATTGTGTTTATTGTAAATACAAAGTATAAAAATTAAAAAAATTAAAAAACTTAAAAAGTATTTAAAAAAATATTACCCCGAAATAAAAAAAAAAAACCAATACCCCCATAAATTCTACAAAAACAACCCAAAACCCAAAAAAACATCCTAAACTAATTAAGGAACAGAAACCACCCCAAAAAAAAACCCACTCCCAAACAATAAAAGTTAGGAACCATAAAAAAACATGAACGAACCCAACACGAAAAAAAAAACCACACATAATGATACCTCCCAGAGCACAAAATATTTAAAAAAAACACAAAATACAGAACCCCAATAAAAAACAAAACAAAATAAAAAAAAAATAAACCCCCCACAATATAACGAAAATATAAGAAAATAAAAAACCCACCTGAACCCCCCTTAAACAACCCCGATAACCTACGATGAATAAAAAACCCAAAACAGAACAATAAACCCCAGAACTAGACAAAAAAACCCCCACCCCCCCCTAATATTATACCCGCTCATGAAAACCCAAGTTGAAGAAAAACAGAAATTTACGAAACTTAAAATAAAAAAACCAAAAACTACCCACCCCCACATAAAGAAAAACCAGATAAAATAAACAAAAACCCAAGAAATAAATACCTAAAATCGACATCTACCACTCTCCCCAAACTAAAAACTCCCCCCTACACCTTACAAACTCCTTCCCCTCCAAACGACCAATCGATAAGAACCACATTGTGAACGAGCACAAAAAAATGTTCCACTTAAAGGTTACACGAACTAACAAGTTTCGTATATATAAATGCACCGACCACCAAGATAAAAATAACCCACCCAACCGTATGACCTACAATATTGGGTCCACTTAACGTCCCGTACAGCAACGATAGGCATTTTAGGCAAACGCACGTTTTTGCAAACCGTTAAGTTCCAGAAACAAACGGTGTTTATTATAAAATTTAAAAATTATAAAACATTAAAATTCGCAAAAAAAAATAATTTAATTCAAATAAAAATTATAATTTTTTAGAAAAAAAAAAAAAAAAAAAATTAACCAAAATATTTATATATAAAAAATATCATTACAAAAAAATACTTTCGAACACAATTTAAATTAGAAAAAAATTCTTAAATATTTTTAACGCAAAAACCTTTTTTTATAAATACTATATAAAATTTCGTAAAAAAAATTTAATATTGGAAAAAAATAAACAAAATTTGAATATTTGAAAATAAATTTAAAAAAAATATTAAATACACACTTATTAAATACAATAAATTTATACACACATTTTTAAAATCAAGATTTTATATACAAACAAGTATATAATTCACAATAATTATAACACGGTTTATACACGGTTATTAAAGAAACGGTTTTATACATAATATTACACATTTTTATACATGATTTTATACACATATTTTTACACACGGTTCTTATAAACATATATTTATACGTAATTTAATATCGAAAAAAAAATCTAATTTTGAAAAAAAATTAATACGAAACAAAAAAAATTTTGAACAAAATTTAACCAAAATATATTTTTATTAAAACTTTAATATTCTTTTAAAAAAAAATGTTTAAAATTCAGAAAAAAAATTTAATTAACTAAAAAAAATTTAATTTCGAAAAACATGTTAATTTTGAAAAAAATAAAAAAATTTAATTTCTAAATAAAATTTAATTTTGAAAAAAAATTTTAAAAAATTTTAACCAATTTTTTTTTCTTTAAATTTTTAAATTTTAAAAAAAACTAATATTCGAAAAAACTTAAATTTTGAAAAAATTCTAAATTTTATTAACCAACAAACCCTTTATTTAAATAATTTTAAATTCGAAAAAAAATATTAATTTTGAAAAAAATAATAAATCCAAAGTATTAAACATTTTTATAGAAAAAAAGTTCACCGATACTAAAACGGAACCTTAGAAAAAGTTCACTTACAAAACGAACTTTAGAAAAAAAGTTCACAGAGCCACGTAGACTATTAGCCGTAATCAAACTTTTTATCCGTTTGCCTATCCAAGTTGGAGCGAAAGAAAACCCAAAACATGAAAGTTCGTTACATTGATGGAAACAAAAAAATAGTTCACGTACCAAGATAGGAACAAAATCAAAGTACGTTTTGCTATTGTACGGCTAAATCCCCAAGTATAAAGAATGAACTATAGATTAATATTTTCCGCTTCCGAAAATAGCTTTTTTTTTAGAAAATGTCGGTTTAAAGTTAAAGCAAAATTAAGCACGTTTATTAGTCAGGTTAAGAGCTTCGGGGAGAAAAAGCGACAAGTTACACTCATAAGCTTTTAAGATATCCAACTAATCCTTGTTTAGCATCTTACTTGTAAACAACACTATCATTTTTCGTTCTTCACGAATTTTAAAGTCCGTGAACGCTTAGTCTAAAAGTTAAGGAACAAGCTAAGAGCTCAACACGCTCGACCGAGTCAAAATTTATTCTCATTCTACCCATTAGGAAAGACAAAACTGTGACAAAACACTTATTTTATTTTTGAAAATTTTTAATTTTTTTTTAATTTTTTTGGTATTTTTGCAAAAATTTTGGTGGTAAAAACGGGATTACGTGACAACCGGCTGCAGGCAAAATCAAATCGAAGATTCCCCCCATACTAGAACTAAACATCGTCCTCGATGTTTTAAAAGGGGTACCTACGTAAATCTAAGGCCGTTTATGAATTATGCCAAAAGAAAAACGTTAGTCGATTAGATTAGGATATTGGATTCCCAAATGAAGCTGAGGATGTGAAGCTCTTGTGATCGGAGGACAAAAACCGCGAGCACGAGAGGCTTCAAAATCCGGGACATCCTGGACAAATAAACCACAAAAACACAAGCATACGAGAAATGGAAGAGGCACACCTCCTCACGTCACACAGTTAGAAGAAAATAGAAAGAAGATAGAAGGATAAGCATGGGTTGCCTCCTACGAAGCGACTTGTTTTTGTTCACCGAGTCACAAGCTCGACTCGATCCCCACATTCATTGGTCCATAGGGAAAGTCTGGAGATCCGGGACTACCAATTGTGGTACGTCCCTTCCAAAGTAGTGCTTCAAACGATGACCATTCACTTTGAAGTTTGGCCCAGAGTTTTGGGATAACTCGATAGTGCCATATAGAAAGACTTGGGTTACAGTGAATGGTCCACTCCATCGGGTCTTAAGCTTGCCCGAGAAAATCTTTAATCTAGAGTTAAAGAGGAGGACTCGATCACCGACGTTAAAAACACGGTTTTTGATCTTGGAGTCATGGATTCTATTTATTTTCTCTTTATAGATCAAAGAGTTTTCATAGGCATGATCACGAAGTTCATTTAGCTCATTGAGTTGAACCTTCCGGTGATCGCTCGCGGTTACTAGGTCAAAGTTTGCATGCTTTAAAGCCCAATAGGCTTTGTGCTCGAGCTCAATCGGTAGATGACATGCCTTTCCGTACACTAGCTTATATGGAGTACACCCGATGGGTGTTTTGTAAGCTGTGCGAAAGGCCCAAAGTGCGTCATCTAGTTTATCCGACCAAGAGGCATGATTTTCGCCTATGGTCCTTTCAAGAATTATTTTCAAGCCACGATTGGATACCTCAACTTGCCCACTTGTTTGTGGGTGATACGCGGTGGAGAGACGATGAGTGACTCTGTATTTAAGCATGACCTTTGCAAACTAGTCATTGCAAAAATGAGTTCCGCGATCACTTATGATTGCACGAGGAGCACCGAATCCGGCGAAGAGAGATTTGAGAAATTTGAAAATAACTCGGGCATCATTGGTGGGGAGCGCTTTTGCTTCAACCCATTTTGACAAGTAATCGACGGCCACGAGTATATATTTGTTCCCTCTTAAAGACGGGAACGGCCCCATGAAGTCAATGCCCCAAACGTCAAAGATTTCACAAACTTGGATGGAATTTTGAGGCATCTCATCACGTTGTGAAATTTTTCCTTGACGCTGGCATGAGTAGCGGTTTTTAACCAACTCGTGGGCATCTTTGTAAATAGTGTACCAAAAGAAACCGACATCAAAGACCTTTTTGGCGGTGAGATTTGCACCATGATGTCCCCCCGTGGGTCCACTGTGGCAAGCTTCGAGGATGTCGAAAGCTTCCTTGTCGTGCACACACCGCCAGATCACTTGATCCGCACATATCTTAAACAAGAAGGGGTCGTCCCAAAAGTAGTGTTTGGCGTCTTTGAAAAACTTTCTTTTCTGCTAAGACGACATCCCTTTGATCACAAAATTCCCCGCATGGTAGTTTGCAAAATCTGCAAACCATAGGGCATTATCATCACCACGAAAGGTAAACATCCCAAGTGTCTCAAGAGGAAATGTTTCTGTAATTTCCTTTTTCTCGAGCTCACTTTGATGGGGATTTTCAAGTTTAGAAAGGTGGTCGGCGGCGAGATTTTCTGCTCCTTTTTTATCACGGATAACGACATTAAATTCTTGGAGCAGCAAAATCCACCGGAGAAATCTTGGCTTAGCATCCTGCTTAGTGAGCAGATACTTGAGAGTCGAATGGTCCGTATACACTATGCTTTTAGACAAGACAAGATATGGCCGGAATTTCTCGAAAGCATATACTACGGCAAGTAATTCGTTTTCCGTTGTAGTGTCATGTGCTTGAGCCTCGGTCATGGTTTTGCTTGCATAGTGTATTGGCTGGAAGTGCTTGGTCTTACGTTGCCCTAGGACTGCCCCAACAGCAAAATCACTTGCATCACACATGATTTCAAAGGGCAAGTCCCAATCGGGGGCAACTAGAATTGGAGTCTAGGTCAACTTCAACTTAAGGGTCTCAAATGCTTCGATGCATTCATTCGAGAAGATAAACGGAGTTTCTTTTTCAAGGAGGTGGGTCATAAGCCAGGCGATTTTGGAAAAATCCTGAATAAATCGTTGGTAGAAACTGGCATGACTGAGAAAACTTCGAATACCCTTCACGGTAGTGGGATGAGGCAATTTTGTAATGACATCAACTTTCGGCTTATCAACCTCAATCCCGGACTTAGAAATCTTATGGCCAAGGACTATGCCTTCCTTAACCATAAAGTGGCACTTTTCCCAATTTAGCACAAGATTGGTGTCTTCACACCTTTGGAGCATTTTGTCTAAATGGGAAAGGTGAGAGGAGAAAGAATCCCCGAAAACCGAGAAATCATCCATGGTTTTCTTAATCATATCGTGAAAGATTGCAACCATACACCTTTGGAACGTGCTCGATGCATTGCATAACCCAAAAGGCATGCGACGATAGGCAAAAGTCCTGTAAGGGCAGGTGAAGGTAGTCTTTTCTTAATCAAGTGGGTCAATCGGGATCTGAAAATAGCCAGAGAATTCGTCCAAAAAGCAATAGTACTCATTTTCGGCTAATCTTTTAAGCATCTGATCTATAAATGGCAACGGGAAATGGTCTTTACGAGTTGCATCATTGAGTTTTCGGTAGTCGATGCAAACTCGCCATCCCGTAACCAACCTAGTGGGTATTAACTCATTTTCTTCATTTTTTACCACGGTTATGCATCCCTTCTTAGGGACACAATGAACCGAGCTCACCCAGGGACTGTCAAAGATAGGGTAAATTAACCCGGCATCAAGAAGTTTGATAACTTCTTGCTTAATAACCTCATGGATTTTGGGGTTAACCCTTCTCTGATGTTGAACTACGGGTTTGGCATTTTCCTCCATCAAAATCTTATGGGTGCAAAACTGTGGATCTATCCCCTTAATATCAGAAATCTTCCAAGCTATGGCATGTTTGTGTGCTTAAGAACCTTGATCAGGGCGGTTTTATCCTTATCTTTTAAGTTTTTAGCAATTATGACGGGTAATTTGTCATCACCCTCCAGAAACGCATACTCAAGATGGGATGGTAAGTCTTTGAGTTCTAGGTCGGGAGGATCTTCACATGAAGATTTAATCTTTTCAGGCACATTAATTTCACAAACTGGTGACGGAGGGAGATTTGGGTCACTATTGATCACACTTAACAATTCCTCAAGGTAAATAGTATCTCCCTCAGAATCATAGATGTCGTCAACACCCGGTGGTATTAAATCATCATGTTCAAGAAATGCATCAATCTCTTCCATTAGAAAATCACTTCCTCCGAAGGGAGTGAAATATGGAGAGCGAGAATCAATCATAAGGTCTGAAGGGGAAGTGGGATTGCCACTTTTAGAAATTTCAAGTACTTCTTGAACATATTCTTCATAAGAAATGTCAATAACATCGACTCGGTTAACCAATTCAATGATATTATAGGAGAAAGTTTTAGTATCACCAACTTTGAAGGTCATGGATTGGTCATCATGTCTAAGGGTCATTTGTTCACCGTGAACATCTATCAAGGCACGTGCCGTTCTCAAGAAAGGTCTTCCTAGAATTAGGGGAACCCGAGGATCGGCAACGTAATCAACGACCACAAAATCGGCAGGAAAGAAGAACGTTCCAACTTTCACGAAAACATCCTCGGCGATGCCGGTTGGAGTAGAAATCGTTCGGTCGGCAAGTTCAAGTATCATTCGGGTTTTGGTCAAAGCTGGGAGATTTAGTTCTTTCCAAATGGAGAGAGGCATTAGGTTGATGCTTGCACCGAGATCGGCCAAGGCTAAGCATTCATTCATCTCCGGAAAATCACACGGTATAAGAAATCTACCGGGGTCTCCAAGTTTCTCGGGAAACTTTTTTAGGATAACCGCCGAGCAATTCTCGTTTACCGGTGTCTTTGTCAACTCAATTATCTTATCTTTGTCATTGAGGAGTTTTCTAAACATTGGTGCAAATTTGGGCATGTGTATGAGAGCGTTTGCGAAACTTAGCTCGAAATGGAGATTCCAAAAAATCTCCATAAATTTTGAAGCTAGAAGATCGTCTTTTTCACGGAGCTTCTCTTTGTTAGCCCTTGAAGGATAAGGCAATGTTGGTTTAGTCTTTGAAGCTACAACGGGCTCACCAATTTGGTCATTAGTTTGGACCACCGGAGGTTGGATGTTTTCGGTGCTTGGCACCGTATCCTTTGTCACCTCGGGTTCATTTTCCATCTCCTTAGGAAGAGAAGAAATCGAAGGTGAAATTTGAGGTCCATTATAGGAAACACCACTTCGGGTAGTGATTGCTTTCACATCACCTTTCGGGTTAGCAATAGTGTTGCTTGGAAAAGAACCCGAGCCCAAAGTAGAAGCGGTATTACTATTCACGAATTTGGTGAGCAGGTTCGTTATATTGGTCATTTGGCTTTGCATGTTTTGCATCACTGCATCGTTAGATTTGACGTAGCTTTTAAAATCAGCCTTTGACACACCATGTGCCTGAGGAGCTAGAGCCTGGTAAGACGGAGCTTGGTGAGCTGGTGGTTGATTAACCGGGGGTCGAAAAATTGGGCCCTGGTTGTAGTTATTCCCCCGATTTTGGTTGTACCGGTTCTGATTATTTCCTTGGTTTTGAACGGGAGGAAAACCAGGAGGTCGAACTTGATTTGCAACCATCGGAGGTCGGTAACCGGTATTCCCTTGGTTGTAGTTAACTGCGGCGGCTTGTGACATGTACTCTTGAATATTGTCACGATAAACGTTGCCATCGGTGGCGGGACAATTTCGGTGAGAATGAGCACCACCACAAGTTACACAACTTTCCTCGACCGCTTTTACGGTAGCGGGAGCTTGGGATTGGTTTTTCTTATCAAGAAGCAATGCTAAGCCTAAAACTTCATCCCTGGTTTTGAAACACTGTTTATCTTCTATAAACCTTTCCCGCCAAACCTCACAAACCCCACATCCTGTCTCTGTCAACCTCGTTGACTCCCCACATCCCTCCAAACCCTTCACAATCCTAAACCCCACCCCCCACATGGGTATGCCACGGTGGCAATCCTAATTCCCACAATTCGATCAAGGGTTTAGATTTGAGACCTTGGGCACCAAGATAAATGAAGGGCCAGGATTAACTTTGTGTTTACACTCACACAACAAGCACACATATGCTGTTTTGTCTCTACAAAGAAGCACAAGAAGAGAAGACCCAACCCTAGCTCGTTTTACTATTTAAGCTGTTGTAAGCCATTGTGGCAAGTAGTTAGTTTTTGAGTGAGAGTTAGTTTTTAAAAGTGTAGTTTTAGTTCAGTTTAATTTTTTTTAACTTAATGTACTTGTACTCTCTTTTTAATGAAAATCCAGTTTGTTTTTCATATTGTGTTCTAAGTACTTGTACTTCTTTAAAATCATATAAGCTCTTAATATAAGCCATCTATAATCTGTTTTAAAACTACTATACAAGAATTAAGAAAAGGAAACCAAAAAGTAAGAAAAAGGTTACTGTTTGATAGCTAAAGGATGAATGAGCAAAAATGGATGGCTCATTGGGAAGTTTAGTTTAGCTTATTTATAAGCTTGGGTAGGATTAGAGCTTATTTAGGTTCATTTTATCCTGTTTTGAGCAAGGATCAAAGGTATGCTTTCTTTTTAAATTTTAGCTTATTTTTACTGTAGCATTGCTTATTGTGGCTTATTTTCAGCTTATTAATGACTTATTGTGCTTATTTGTGTTTTGTGATGCTTAAAAATGCTTTTTAGTTGCTCTTATATCATTCACTTGTAATTTGCCTTAAAACTGCCTAGATAAGCTTATTACTGTTGTAGCTTATTAGTTTCAAATGCTTATATCCTATTCTTTTACCTTAATTGTTTTAACCATGCTTGCTTATACTTGTTTTCAAAATTTGGTGCTTAAAAACTAGTCTTTACAGTTTTAAAATTCGTTTTTAAAACCAAAGGGGTGTTTGGGTTAGCCCAAAATGGGTCAAAAATGCCAATATAATGGGTTGGTGTCAATGTCCAACTTTTGGCTAAGAATATTAAGCGTGTTTGATCTGTTTTCCAAAACAATTTAGGTCCCAAAAAGTATTTTCCAAGTTTTCTCTTTTCCTTTAAGTCTGTTGGTTTTTGGAGGAGGTACAAGAGCTTATTTGATAAGCTCTTGTAGATTTGAGTTTTAGTTTCAAGTGTGCCATTTTTGAGAGTCTAAACAAGTTTTAAAAAAGTGTTTTGAGTCATTAGTTACCTAAGTCAAAACTGCCAAAAAGATTTTGTGTCTCTTTTAAGTTTAAGAAAAAGCTCTTTTTCAAAAGAAAAACTCAGCATTTTACTTTGTTTTTTAGAAAAGGAATTTTGTGGGGGGGGGGATTAGAACGAGGCTTTCTTTAGGGGGGGCCGGGGGTGCGGGGGGTGGGTGGGGGGTCATCTGTTTAAACTAAGTTTTGCAATTTGAGCTATTGACAGCTTATTCTACAGCGGTCAAAATTAGCCTTTTTTTTAGCTCTTTCCCAGTGCTATGGGGCTTGACTTTCAAAGCCCACCTTTTTTGCTTAATTGGTTAGTATTTACATAAGGCTTTTGGCTTTCCTAGAAAGCCTATGAAGCTGCATTACTAGACAATCTCTTTGTCTCAGACCTTAAGACCCCTTTATGATTGCTTATTTTTAAGCCTTAAGTAGGTACTTGGTCTATTTTTTTGCATAGTATAGGAAAATAGCTTAATTTCTTTTCTGGCTTATTAGGTGTTTATTAATGGTTGAATTTAGCTGATTTTAGTTATAGTTGCTTATTAGGATTAAGTTTCCCTTGTTCTTAGCTTATCTTGCCCCTTAACAAGTCTAGTAGACTTAAAATTCACCCTAGCAGTACTAACCCCAAAGTTAGTACTGCTGAGTGCTTAAGCCAACTTCTGGCTTATTGGGCTTCTTTCATTTGCTTATTTTGTTCCTAGAAGTTCTTATTGTTGGTGTGTTAAGCTGTGTGTGCTCATTTTCCAATTTTCTTTGCTTATTTGTTCATAAAAGTCAAAAGCCATAAGCCATTTAAGCTTTAAGCTCAATTTAAGCTTCTGTCAACAAAAAGCCCCTTTTTCAGCTTATTTTTAGCATTTCTCAAAAAGTCCTAGTTATGAAAAATGATAAGCTCAAGGAGCTTATCAAGTTTGTGTAAAAAGTTTTTGTGAAAAAAAAGGGAGATAAGGGGAAACCCGGGTGAGCAAGACTCGAACCCGGGTCTCAACCCTCAATACACCCCTTTTATAACCAACAACCTTACCGCTGCGCCCTTGGGACTTCTACGTTAGAGTCCCAAGTGGTTTAGTATTTAACCTTGTTTTGCCCTTTAAGCTATAAGCACTTTCGAGCTTATTTTCGGCTTATTTATAAGCCGAAATTTGGGTTTCTTATTTTTCTTAGGATAGTATTAGTGTAAAGAAATTTTAGTAATTTTTTCAGAATTTTTAAAAATAGTTTAGTATTTTTTATAGTTTAATTTCGTTATAAGTTTTAAAAATTCATAAAAAATACAAAAATTATCAAAAAAATATTTTTCTTTTTTTAGAAAATTTTCTTTAGTCATATTTTACGTAGGAAAAATATAAAAACTTTCGTAGGGTTAATTTTTCAAACTTTTGATTTTTAAAGAACGGATCTCGAGTACGGATTTTGTCTTGACTGTTTTGGGTCAAACGACCTCCGTTTTCAGTCTAAGCCATTTTCATCCTTGCATTATTATTTCCTAGAGTAAGTTTAGAAGTATAAAATTTCTTGTAGGGTGTAATTTTGAAGATTTTTAGCGTTTTTGACACCTTGTTACGGGATTCCTGATCTCAGTTTATTTCAGCTTTAATTTTCATAAGATAGAGCGTGTGAGATTTCTCCAATCGTTTTTTGTTTGTTATAGATTAATCTAGCGTTCTACTCTCTCAAAATCATTGTATTCTCAATTCAAACTCCAATCTTCCGACTGTTATACACGATCTCTATCCACGTCCTCGTTGGGGATAAAAAACGACCCGGAACTTTCTATACTACTTCTTATCTCGGCTTTAATTGGATTTTTTGTTTTTTTATTAATATATTTTATATTATATATATATTATATATATATATTAAAAAAGTATTAATCAATTTTTGGCGCCGTTGCCAGGGAGAGCCCAGTGAGGGAAACCGATTATCGTTACGTTTGTCCGCGAGAAGTGTTTGAATCTTGCGAACACCACTCTCTATCATATTAAAAAAAATAAAAAAATAAAAAATAAAACAAAAACAAAAGGTAAAAGATATTTTTCATTTTCTTTTTAGTAAAATAATTAGTCATTTAAAGAAAAAAAAAAACATTGTCTTTAATTATAAATAAAATTCACGGAAATTGGTAAAAATACCAAAATATAATATTCTCCATTGAGGTATTATCATAAACTTCCTAACTTTTTGTTCCCAATTCGAACAAAAGATTTTAAAAACTTGTCCTTCTGGGTCACTTGCGAGGTTCGGTTCATTTTTAAAAGATAAACAAACTCTAAGAGGGGGTAAGGCGGTTGTTCCTAGGAACTAACGACCTAAAGGAAGAAAGGTTTTTAATACTTCGCGCTTTCCTATTTTTACCTCCGCTCCTTGTGCATTTTTCTGTTTCGAAGAGTTACCGAAACTTGTCGATTATTAGGATTAAAGTTGTCTTTATTATCGATGTCCCGTTTATTAAAATAACTTGTGTAGGTAACTCCGATTCACAACTTCATAACACGATTCAATAAAGAAACTAGAAAATAAAGATTTTTAAGAGAAGAGAGAGAGAGAGAGATGAGAGAAAAAAGAGAGATTTAGAAAAAAAAAGAATGTTTTTAGATTATTGAAATTAGATATTTTTCAAAATGAAAAATAACTATATTTATACCCCTACAACATTAATGTGACGCGAGGGATATTTAAACTAGACTCCGGGCTCGGGTTTTGCATGGGATTAAACCCGAAACATATACAATATTAGATTAACTATCGAGGGTTTTTGTCGGTGAAAAACCGAAAAAGCTAGGAGGAAGTGAAAAGTGGGGGGGGGGGGGGGGGGTGGGGGGGGGGGGGTGTTGGAGGGGGGGGTATTGGGTTATGTCCCGATGCCATAATATCTATTACAACATTAACTAATTAGAGACCCCCCCCCGAAGGCTCCATTGTAGAGTGACCGAATGCTTCCTTGTTCGACTCAATAAATTGAGGCTAACAATCTCCCCCTAAGTGAGGTCTTGAACACGGGAACGAGCTTCCTTTATTGACTCAATAAAATTGAGGCTAACAATCTCCCCCGAAGTGAGTTCATTGATGACACTCCTTCATGAGATCAGTGAGATTGCTTTTGTCGTTTAAGCTCGAGTGTTCTTGTCTTTGTCTTCGATGTATGCTGTTCCTTCAAGCTTTGCGATCTTGACTTTGAGCCTTTGTCATTGTCTTTTTCTCTTAGCCACTTGCGATCTTGGTTCATTTGACACGAAATGCTCATACTTTGCATTATCTTGAAAGCTTTAAATCAGAGTTAGCGAAAGTCTTTGTCTTTAAATCTTAAGCTTTCTAGATAGTTTTTGTCTTTTGTAGATTGAGCATTCGAATGGGATTGAGTTGCCCGTTACCTACCGTTTGACCTTCAGGTTTTACGTTATGATAGAACGAGAAATTGATTTGAAAATCAATCGACGTGTCACTCGTAAAAGCGTTTTTGTAACACATCGGGAGTTTTAATCTTTTTATCAAAATTAATCCAACCGCCAATATCAATGTTACTGGACAAATGCGTGAGAGCGACCAGATGTCACAAGTTTGAACATATAGAATCCGCAAGTCAACCTACCAAAGCAGCTTGTTTGAATGCTTGGCACAAGCAGGATTTTCCATCTTCATTGTGAATACATTAGTATCACTCAGATGTTCTGGCTAAACATCACAATGATATTGCTAGGACTCTGAAACATCTTTGTGAACCTGATATGTTAAACAAGTAGTTTGAAATGGAATGTGTCCTAATGAGATTTATAGATTGATCTCTTTGCTCTAGACTCGATTAGTGCACTTTTGGGTTTTTAGTACTCGGTAAGGCTGGAGCAGATGCCACCTGTTCAATATCAACAATCTCAGAGTGAGAGTCAATAGATAACTGGTGTATCTCCGAGACAAATATGAACAATTTTCTGTTAAGAAGAAACCCGCATGGCTGGGAAGGGGTTGTGCATTGCACCACTGGGTCCATGATGTAGTCGTTTCAATACCAGCAAACATCCTTGTGATTCTGATAGGATTTAGGTATTGACCCAGTTTCTACTGCCATTAAGTTTTGTGTGGAGGGCTTCTTTGTTTAGACCCTTTATCCATTACATTTCTTTTTCATTCTTCAACGCCTAATGCTTACCAAGAATGTCATTACAAAACTGCCCTTGTTGTGATTGTTCGCAGTGTTAACTCAATCTTAGTCGACATTATTCCCATTTACATTCATCTCCAATCATCCTAAGGTACGCTATTTCTAACTGTTGGATTATCCAATGGGTAGATCCTCCGTTCTGGTTGGAATCATAGGATTGATTCCTAACCTAACCACCTATGACTTCAGATTCGTCGTGAAATTTAAGATGTGTTGGTATAAAGATCAAAACCATAAAACCTTTTCTTTAGCACATTGAAGTCGAATAGATCAATTCTAATACATTTTGTCTCGCCTTTATTTTAAATAATAACACTTAGAATTTGAAATACCTGTGATTAAAAATGTCGTTGACATTCTGTAGAGAAAAAATGGTCACATAGATGGTTTGGAACATTTTAATAATGTTTTGAATACATAAGAATGGTCGTTGATGATGTATATAGGACCAATTGAAAATTTGTTGTCTTTTGAAAACACTGTGAGGGATGGAGCGTTGAACACACAATTTTGAAAGATTATGAATTGTCATCATGAAATTCTTGAAAAGTTGTGTTCAACTTTGTGAAAAACCAAATGTTAGAGGACTTCTCTTCTAACGGTAAGGGTAAGCGCACTGAAACGTCACTTTCCTTTTTCGTGAGCCTAAAAAACATTGAATGATCTTGTAAGAACAAGCTCAAAGACCGAGAAACTAAGTAAATTTTCTACGTTGTGAGGATAAGTTATAAAACCTCTCTTTATTGAAGTCCAGGTTTATGTACAGACATTTCACAAAAGCCATTTTTAGAAAAATTTAGAAATGACATGTTTTGAAAGCATTTGAAACTCTCGCTCGAACTTCATTTACACACCCGTGTCAATGTTAATCGACATTTCTAAGCACGTAAATGTTATCGATTCCAAGAGACATGTCGAGGAGAATCTTTTTGGAAATTTTCTGATTTTCAGATTTTGTATTTATTTACCTGTTGTCCTCAGCATTGATATATGATTGTGGAATAGTAATTCCAACTCTTGTCGTGATGTAGCTGTCTTGACTGCTAGAGGAACAACATTTGGAACCAGCTTTGAACTTGACGGTTCTTTCACAACGTAACTCGTTCGGTTCAAGTCGAAAGGTGACTCGTTCGGTTCTTGTGAATTTGTTACTCGATCGGTTAACCTCGGTCGGTCCTTGAGTTCTCCACTCGTTCGGTGGTCATTAGTTTGTAGTCGTTCGGTCCTTATGAATTTCACTCGTTCTTGTGTTTTTCTTACCACAACAGTAAGCAACAAAAAGATGGATAAAAAACGGAAAATAAAAGAGTGAAAAAATGTAAAACAAATTAACTAGCCACTAGCATCATAGAATAGCTAGAAAAAAGAATGTGAACTTTTGGGGCAAGAAAAAGTTATGACGAAATAAAAAAATTACCGAATAATAAGCTTAATAAAAATTACCACAAACAAATCACTAAACCCACCCGAGGCGACTGATACCAATTGTAGGTACCCGATTAACACTTCATAACACGATTCAATAAAGAAACTAGAAAATAGAAGATTGTTTAGAGAGAGAGAGAAGAGAGAGAGATGAGAGAAAAAAGATAGATTTAGAAAAAAAGATATTTTTTAGATTATGAGAATTAGATATTTTCAAAAGGAAAATATCTATATATATACCCCTACACATTTAATGTGACGCGAGGGATATTTAACTAGGACTCGGGCTCGGGTTTTGCTTGGGATTAAACCCGAAACATATACAATATTAGATTAACTATCGAGCCCGATTCCCGATAATATTCTATTACAACGTTAACTAATTAGAGACCGAAGCTCCATTGTAGAGTGACCGAGCTTCCTTGTTCGACTCAATAAATTGAGGCTAACAAATTGTGAATTTACTTTTGATAAACCAAAAAGAACAAAAAAAATTAGTGTAAATTTTCTTTTTTAGTGTATGCACACTCGTTCCCAGTCTCGTAATCTTCATAATCAACAACACCAGGCCCCACCTGTTGTTGAACAATTTAATCTTGAAGAACCAATTGAAAATCCAGAACCACTAGCTCCGATGGATGATAACCGGTAACAGTGGCTCAGTTGCTTGAAGCACCTCACCGCGGGTTACGAGATGCCATCGTTTGCCCGGAAATCACCGCGACAACTTGAGCTTAGCACGGTCTGACTCCAACCACTTTCAAAACAAGCAATTCTTTTGGACATGACAAAGAAGATCTCATGCCACATCCGATATTTCAACAAGATCACTTCTACGATGAAGTTCCCGAACGTCCCGAGTACGTCGGTAAAGCTTATGCTTTTCCCATTTTCCCTCGAGGGGGCAGCCCGGATTTGGCTTGAAAAAGAACCCCCTCGATCGATTCAAACATGGGATGATCTTGTCTCAAAATTCATCAACAAATTTTTCCCTCCTTCTAAAACAACAAATCTTCGAAATGAAATCACGAGATTTCAACAAAGATTTGATGAGACGTTTTATGAAGCATGGACCGTTTTAACGATCTTCTTCGGGCATGCCCACAATCATGGATTTTCATAATTGGCATCAACTTTATACACTCTAAATGCCTTTTAAACTTTAACACGATCAAGATTCGTTAAATTCGCCGTGGGTGGTCAACTTTTGGGATAAAAGGCTCGTGATTGCCTAAGAAATCATTGAAAGCAAATCCAAAGTCGTAATCTTACTACAAACCAGTTTTGCCAAAGTGAGAGAGAGCACTTCCACCCCCGGAATCTCTTCCGAAGTTGCTGAGTTGAAAGATATGGTGAAAGCTTTACTTCTTGATAAGAAAAATCAATCTCCCGCTCCTACTCCTGTCAAAGCGGTTGAGGAAAGTTGTGTTACTTGCGGTGGTGCTCATTCCTACCAAACTTGTCCAGCCACTTCTGGCAATGTTTATCGAGATAATATCCAAGAATATGTCTCTCAAGCAGCCGCAGCTAACTACAACCAAGGAAACACCAGTTATCGAGCCCAGATTTCAAATTAAATTCGACCTCACTGGTTTTTCCTCCCATTCAAACAATCATGTGCTAAATCAGGAAACAATCAGAGTCCGTTACAACCAAAACCGAAGGAATTTCAATCAAGCTCTAAGCTTACCAACCCCCGGTTCAGCAAGTCAGTCCTATCGACCTCAAGATTGTTCCAAAACCTCCTGCTTATCAATCTCAAGCCTATCAAGCTCCAGAACCTCAGACACAAGGTGTGTCCGCAAGACCGATTTTGATAGCTACGTAAAGCTAATATGCGGGTAATGAGGGATAAGCAAAACCAAATCAATTTTGTCAAACCCTCAAGGTCAAAACCTACAAACTCAAATAAACACTTGGCACTATAAATTAAAGGCTTGAAGTATGCTAGTTAACTTTATCAAAATGAATACCCCACGCCTCTACTTTGGGAACTCTCCTATAACACTGATTACTAACCCAAAGGGGATTTAAAAAGGTATTAACCACTTGAAGTGGTATAGCTTACCAGGTACCCACGGTGCAATTACTATCTTCTCCTAAAGTAATGAACGTGAGACGAGGTCACAAAGGGCACGATGCTTTCCTACTAATAACGGAAGCACCAAAAAAAAACGAAAACACCAACCTCCGGTTGTCCCTGTTGTCCATCATGAATCAATCTCTGAGCCCGCAAATGCTCCAGTTAGTGCTTCAAAAGCCTACCACAAAAAGCACGATTCCATTTCTTCAAGAGAAATGATGAAAGGCGTCGTGAAAAAGCTAACGACCAAATTGAGAAATTCTACGAAATCTTTAGAGATTTGAGTTTCGAAATTAGCTTTACAGATGCCTTGATGCTTATGCTAAAATTCGCCTCGACTCTAAAAACCTTAATCGGAAACAAAGAAAAGTTGAGTGAAATGGCTAGAACCCCATTGAAGAAATTGCCAGCAGTCATTACTCAAAACAAGTACCCAAGAAACTTTGGAGACCCTGCCGATTTCTTATTCATTGAATTTTCCGGGATTAATAATACATGCAACCCTTGCCGAACTTGGCGCAAGCATTAATCTTATGCCATATTCCGTTTGGAAAAATTCTCTCTATCCGAACTAACCCGACTTGCATGACGCTAAGAGCTAGCGACACATTCAATCTCTAAACCAATCGTATCGCCTGAAGACGTCTATGTGACGGTGGAAAGTTCCAATTCCTGTCAGATTTCATAGTCTCGATTTTGACCAACCCCCCAGAGTACATCTAATTCTCAGGGAGGAGCTTCTAAAGACCATTCGTGCATTAATCGATGTATACGAGGGTAAAATAACCCTTCGTGTTGGCAGAGAGTCATACATATAATCTGGACCAAACTTCGAGATACCTACTAATTACAATCATAATGACGTAAACCGAATAGGGTGAGAGAAGGGGGGGGGAGGTGGGGGGTCATTGATATGGCTTGTGAAGAATACTCTCAAGAAAGTTTTCTGGTTTCTCAAATGTGTCTCGCGTGCACTCCCACTCCTTACTATGATCAATCGTTACTACCACCAATCTCTGACTTTAACTCCATTCAGCGGACAGGATTTTCTTTTCTCCTTTTCGAAGAAGCCGACTCTTTTTCTTGCCTATAGAGATGATCCTACCTTCCCGGAAGTTGATCCAACATATTATGACCTAGAATGGGGACATTCCTCTCCTCGAAACAATTCTTAAAAGTGATCCCTCACCACCACCTCCCAATCAAGGAAATTACGAGAGAAGAGCGCGAAACGTCGAAAAGATCTTAAAATCTGTAAAGCAAACTCTTCAGTTAATGAGCCCCCTAAGGTTGAACTCAAGGACTTGCCACCTCATTTGGAATATGCATTTTTAGAGGGTGACGACAAGTTGCCCGTCATAATTGCAAAAGATTTAAAGAATGAGGAAAAGGCAGCTCTAATCGAGGTTCTAAAGTCCCACAAGCGAGCCATCGCTTGGAAACTTTCTGATATCAAGGGTATCAACCCAGAGTTTTGTACCCACAAAATTCTCATAATACGGATTACGACCAACGGTTCAGCATCAAAGGCGGGTAAATCCAAAAATCCATGACGTCATCAAGAAAGAAGTTGAAAAACTTCTTGACGCCGGATTAATTTATCCGATCTCTGACAGTCCAGTGGGTAGCCCGGTGCATTGTGTACCCGAAGAAAGGTGGCATGACCTTCGTCAAAGAATGATGAAAATGAACTTATACCAACTCGAGTTGGTCACAGGGTGGATATGTGCATTGACTATCGAAGTTGAATGAGGCTGACCACCCGAAAGGACCATTTCCTCCCACTTCCCTCATGGACCAAATGCTCGAAAGACTCGCGGGAAACTAAATCTATTGTTATCCATGATGGCTTTTTCGGGTTAATTTCCAGATTCCCTTAGACCCGAAGGACCAAGAAAAATCAACCTTTACTCCCTAACGGGTCATTTCCTACCGCCGCAGGCCTTTTGGGCTAACAATGGCCTCCGATAGCGTCAACGATGTATGATGGCAATCTTCCACGATATGATCGAAAAAACGATGGAAGTATTTATGGATGACTTTTCAGTCTTCGGGGATTCTTTCTCTACATGCCTATCCCACTTGGACAAAATGTTAAAACGGTGTGAAGACACCAATTTGGTCCTCAATTGGGAGAAAAGCCATTTTATGGTAAAGGAAGGCATTGTTCTTGGACACAAAATCTCCAAAGGTCGGGATTGAGGTCCGAATCGAAGCTAAAGTGACGTTTATCGCCAAGCTCCTCACCCTACTACTGTGAAAGGTGTCCGAGAAGTTTTCTTGGGCATGCCCGGTTTTTTACCGACGGTTCATAACACAGACATCTCAAAAATATCCTACCCCCCAATGACTCACCTGCTGAAAAAGAGACTCCACTTTTTCTCTCAATAAAGTGTATTCGAATCCTTATAGAAATACACATAAAAGAAAATTGACTGAGGCTCCAATTTTGAGTGCTCCCGGACTAGGACTTTGCCCACTTCGAACTCATGTGTGATCAAGTGATTTTGAAAATTGGGGCAGTCCTAGGGCAAACGAAAAAAAAAGCATTTCCAACAAATACACTACCACAAAACCATGACTGAAGCTCAAGCCATACCTACCACAACGACTGAAAAAGAATTGCTTGCCGTAGTGTACGCTTTGAGAAATTTCGGTCATATCTGTTTTGTCTAAGAGCATAGTAGTAAACCAGACCATTCTGCTATAAAGATCTCTTCGCTAAAAATGATCTAAGCCAAGACTGAATTCGAGTGTGATCCTTTTGCTCCAAGAATTCGATGGTTGTCATCGAGACAAAAAGGAGCAGAGATCTGGCCGCCGATCACTTCCAGACTTGAGAACCCTCATCAAGATAAACTCGAGAATAAGGAAATCACGGAAACATTTCCTCTCGAAACTCTTGGATCGGTTGCTCTTCATGTTGATAGTACCCCATGGTTTGCAGATTTCGCAAACTACCATGGCAGGGAATTTTCCGTTGGACAAGGAATGTCATCCCAACAAGAAAAACAAGTTTTTCAAAGATGTCAAACACTACTTCTGGGGATGACGCCCTTTCTTGTTCAAAAGACATTGGTCGTATTTTTGTTCAAAATGATGCCGACGGTGTGTGCGACGGGCAGAAGAAGCGTCTCGAATAGTCTCAGAGAGCTTGCCACAATGGACCCCACCGGGGGACATCACGGTGCAAATCTCACCGCCAAAAAGTCATTGATGTCGGATGTCTTTTGGCTTCAATATAAGAAGAAAAGAGTGTCCTGCGCACCCGGGGGCCCCCACGTAGTTGTTAAAAACTGTGACTCGTGCCAACTACAAGGAAAAATTTCACAAAGGGATGAATCCTCAAAATCCATCAAGTTTTGTGAAATCTTTGACGTTTGGGGCATCGACTTCTTGGGACCCCCCTTCCCAACATCAAGAGGCAGACAATACATACACGTGGCGGTCGACTATCTGTCAAAATGGTTTGAAAGCAAAGGCGCTCCCCACCAAGAAGCCGAAGTAGTTTGCAAATTTCATAATCTCATCTTATGCCAGATTTGGTGCTTCCTCGTGCCATCAAAACAGTGATCATGGAACACGTTTTTGCAATGACCAGTTTGCAAAGGTCATGCTTAAATATGGAGTCACTCATCGTCTCTCCACCGCGTATCACCCACAGACAAGTGGGCAGGTTGAAGTATCGAATCGTGGTTTAAAAAGAATTCTTGAAAGGACAGTGGGCGAAAATCGTGCCTCTTGGCGAACAAACCTTGGATGACGCACCTGTGCCCTCTCCTACAGCGTTTAACAAAAAACGCCATCAGGGTGCACTCCGTACAAGATTGTATATGGAAAGGCATGTCAACTGCCGATATGAGTTGGAGCACAAAGCTACCTGGGCTGGGCCCTTAAACATGCAAACTTTTATCTCAAACCCGGCGTGGTGATCCAACGCAAAGTTTCAACTCAATGATAAAGTGAACTGCGTTGATCAAGCCTATGAAATTCTTTGATCTACAAAGAGAAAACTAAGAGGATTCATGACCGCAAATATCAAAAAACCCGCGTTTTCAACTTCGTGATCAAGTCCTCCTCAATTAACTCAAGATTGAAAATTTTCTCACAACAAGTTGAAGTCCCTGTTGGTCAGAGAAGACCAATTACCATTGTTACCAGTTTCCCATATGGCACGTTAGATATCCCAAAATTCCAGGCCAAACTTCAAAGTAAAGGTCAACGTCTCAAGCCACTACTTTGGAGTGATATCCCTAGCTATGGATATCCCTGAACCTCAAAACATACCCCAAGGTACAACAAAATTCAGGGAATGGGTCAAGCTTAGTGGACCCTAAACCAAGCGCTTCGTGGAGGCACCCCATGCTTATCCTAGTTTATCCAGTAGTAGTATGCTAGCTTAGTAATGAATAAGTGTTTAGTTGTTGTGAGAGGCTTGCCTCTACCTTTTCCATGTTTTTGTGTTTTGTGCTGTATTATCCAGGATGTCCCGGATTTTTGAAGCCTCTCGGCTCGTGTTTTAGTGCCTTCGATCAACAATAGCATCACAATCCTCAGCGTTCATATTGGGAATCCGAAATCCAAATCTATCGACTAAGACGTATATCATTAAGCATAATTCATAAACGGCTAGATTTACGTAAAGACCATTCGAAAAATATTGAGGACAATGTTTCATTATAGTATGGGGGGGGGGCTCTTCCGAAATTGATTGTGCCTGCAGCCTTGTAACACGAATCTCGTTTTTACCACCAAAATTTACAAAAAAAATGAAAAAAAAATTTTAAATAAAAATTCAAAAATAAAATAAGTGTATTGTCACAAGTTTGACTTTCCTGCTGGGTATAATAAGAGTAAATTTGACGGTCGATCGAGCGTGTTGACTTCTAGCTTGTTCCTTAACTTTAGACAAGCGTCGCGAATATTCGCAGAAGAATGAAAAATGATAGTGTTAAGTAAGAGCTGGATGCTAAACAATGATTATTCGGAAAACTTAAAGAACTCATGGGTGTAATCCTGTCCTTTTTCTCCCAATAAGATTCTAACCTGATTAATATATTAACTGCTAACTTTTGAAATTAAAACATAAATCAATAATTTTTATGTAGTGATAGTAGCAAAAATTTTAGACTTAGTTCAAATTTATACTTAAATTTTTCAAAAAGACGTTTTCCCAATATATATAAAAAAAAATGATGAAAAATACAAAAATATAATAAATATAAACCGTGGGTTGATAAAAGTTTGCTGTATCTTGCCGGCTCACAACCGATGTTACAACCTTCTAAAGAAAGCCCATAGTAAGAATAATTATCCGAGACTGATAAAGTTTGCTGCAATCTGCCGGCTCACAACCGCATGTTGCAAGCCATCTAAAAGGACGAGGGTCTCAAATTGCATAAGTATTAAAAATTAAGTGTTGATTAAAAGATCTCTTTTTGTTAAATTCAAGGATATACTTTTGAACTTTGGCTATTATATTTTATAAGCTATGCGCATACAGAAAACCTGAGAGTCTTTGAAACCTAAGGTCCGTGAGTCCCGATACTAGTCTCTGTGGGGTGTCAAAAGCCTGGTCACTTAACCGCAAGGTTGGGATGTGCCGAGACGAAAGTCGCTACATGGGATGATCTCGCCTTCAAACTCATTATTCTCGGGTGGAACATGAAACATAGAATGTTGTAAAACATTGATCCATGGTTGAAATTCAAAATAGCACATACACCTCAGATATAAATTGTCGGGAGTAAAAAAATTTACAAGTTGCAAATATGAGTAGTGTTAGCATCTTAACTCATAATTAACGGTGATTTCGTTTTAAGCTTGGTTTGGAATAAGTGAAAAGTCGGGAACGATGAATTTATCCTTTTTGGGGCATTCTCGGATCGAAATGCATCTTGTTCTATGATCCCTTAAAGTTATTAAATAACAAAAGTCAAAACGTTCTAGTTAAGTTGATTAATGAAAAATGAAAAATACAAAAAGATGTGTAGGAATAGGTTATATAATAAAAAAGTGGGTAAAAACGTGGGATTTTCAAACTTATGAGTCCTTTAACTCCTTAATATCACTTAGCTACTTTTCGAGGTTATTATTCAAGGGTGATTGGAGATTCTTAGTTTTCTAAATGCTTACTTTATAGCATGCGTGAGGACAAAAACGGCAATACTTAGTATGGGGGAATTTGGTATGAGTTTAATTACACACGACCTTTTACTTTAAAAAAACAAGTTAATAATAACAAAAATGGACATAAAATGCCAAAAATAGCTTGTTTTGCTAAATGTGTGTGCAGGAACGGATATCTAAGAAAATGGACAAAAAACGAACCAAACGAACAAAACCGATTACGAAATGGAAAAGCGTGGAAAAGACAAAGTCAAGACAAAGCCCAAGTGTGAAAAAGTCAACCAAAGTCAACCCCGACAAATCCAAAGTCAAAAAGTGAAGAAAAATAAGTTTAGGGGCCAAAATTGCCAAGTCCCTAAACTTATTTTATGAAGGGAAAAGAAGAAAATTCTTGCAAGGGCTCATGCTGCCATTTTCAAAAGTTATAACTCACAAGGGCCATTTCTGCCATCCTTCAAAAGTTATACACCACAAGGACTTGTGGTGTAATACCACATATAACTCTTGGGGGGTGTTTCTGCCAATATCCAAAACTTCATTAAATACAAGGACTTAAACTCAGCAAACAACACTATAACCTTGAGTGACGAATTGTGACAAAATTCCCAAACTTCACCCTGGTTTTTGAAAACACTTGTTTATCTTCTATAAAAAACTTTCCGCCAAACCTCACCAACCACACAACCTGACTCTGTCAACCTCGTTGACTCAACATCCCTCCAAACCCTCACAAACCTAAACCCACCCCCCACATGGGTATGCACGGTGGCAATCCTAATTCCCACAATTCGATCAAGGGTTTAGATTTGAGACCTTGGGCACCAAGATAAATGAAGGGCCAGGATTAACTTTGTGTTTACACTCACACAACAAGCACACATATGCTGTTTTGTCTTTACAAAGAAGCACAAGAAGAGAAGACCCAACCCTAGCTCGTTTTACCATTTAAGCTTGTTGTAGAGCCATTGTGGCAAGTAGTTTTGTTTATTATGAGAGTTAGTTTTTAAAAGTGTAGTTTTAGTTCAGTTTAATTTTTTTAACTTAATGTACTTGTACTCTCTTTTTAATGAAAATCCAGTTTGTTTTTCATATTGTGTTCTAAGTACTTGTACTTCTTTAAAATCATATAAGCTCTTAATATAAGCCATCTATAATCTGTTTTAAAACTACTATACAAGAATTAAGAAAAGGAAACCAAAAAGTAAGAAAAAGGTTACTGTTTGATAGCTAAAGGATGAATGAGCAAACTTGGAAGGCTCATTGGGATTTAAATTTTAGCTTATTTTTACTGTAGCATTGCTTATTGTGGCTTATTTTCAGCTTATTAATGACTTATTGTGCTTATTTGTGTTTTGTGATGCTTAAAAATGCTTTTTAGTTGCTCTTATATCATTCACTTGTAATTTGCCTTAAAACTGCCTAGATAAGCTTATTACTGTTGTAGCTTATTAGTTTTTCAAAGTGCTTATTTTCCTATTCTTTTTACCTTATTGTGTTTAACCATGCTTGCTTAATACTTGTTTTCAAAATTTGGTGCTTAAACTAGTCTTTACAGTTTTAAAAATTCGTTTTTAAAACCTAAAGGGGTGTTTGGGTTAAGCCCAAAATGGGTCAAAAATGCAATGTAATGGGTTGGTGTCAATGGTCCAACTTTGGCTTAAGATATTAAGCTTGTTTGAGTCTGTTTTCCAAAAAATTTAGGTCCAAAAAGTATTTTTCAAGTTTTCTAACTTGTTCCTTTAAGTCTGTTGGTTTTTGAAGGAGGTACAAGAGCTTATTTGATAAGCTCTTGTAGATTTGAGTTTTAGTTTCAAGTGTGCCATTTTTGAGAGTCTAAACAAGTTTTAAAAAGTGTTTTGAGTCATTAGTTACCTAAGTCAAAACTGCCAAAAAGATTTTTGTGTCATCTTTTAGTATAAGAAAAAGCTCTTTTTCAAAAGAAAAAATCAGCATGTTTACTTTGTTTTTAGAAAATGGAATTTTGAATATAAGCTTTTCTTAAGCCTCTTTTCATCTGTTTTAACTAAGTTTTTCAATTTGAGCTTATTTGACAGCTTATTCTAAGCTGTCAAAATTAAGCCCTTTTTTTTAGCTCATTTCCCCTGGTGCTAGACACCCTTTTTCAAGCCCACCTTTTAGCTTATTTGTCCTTAAGCCCATAGATCTTTTTAGCTTTTTAGATTTCCCTTAGGTCCCTTGATAAGCTCTAGTAGCCTTAAGCCTTAGTTCCCCCCTAGATTGCTTAATTTTGAGCCAAAAGTGCCCTTCTAACTGTTTTGAACTCAGAATTAGGATTGTGGCTTATTTTAGTCTTTTAGCTTTCCTGGCTGATTTTCTTAGCTTATTTTAGTTGTACTTGCTTATTAGGATTCTTTGTGGACTGTGTTTGCTTATTGATCACTTTCATTGCTTATTTGTTCTTAAGAGTCAAAAGAAAAAGCCATATTTGCTTTCTAACTACTAAGTTTGTACTGCTGAGGGGTCTTTTTTTTAAGCCAATTTTTGGTTATTGGGCTTCTTTCATTTGATTATTTGTTCCTAGAAGTTCTTATTGTTGGTGTGTTAAGCTGTGCGTGCTCATTTTCTAATTTTCCTTGCTTATTTGTTCATAAAAGTCAAAAGCCTTAAGCCGTTTTTGCCTTTAAGCTCAATTTAAGCTTCTGTCAACAAAAAGCCCCTTTTCAGCTATTTTTTAGCACTTCTCTAAAAGCTGTTAGTTTATGAAAATGTTAAGCTCAAGGAGCTTATCAAGTTTGTGTAAAAAAAAAAGGGGAGATAAGGGGATAACGGTGCTCTCATGTGGAGCAAGACTCGAACCGGTTGGACCTATTACCTCTTTTTCAACCGTGTTTTTTTACCATAGACTGTACGAGGAAGGACCGTGGGTCATTTTTTTTTCTCCTTTTATTTATTACGTTAGGGGAGTCCCAAGTCGGTATTCGTATTTTTTTTTTTTTTTTTAACCTTGTTTAGCCCATAAAGCTATAAGCTCGTTTGAGCTTAATTTCGGCTTATTTATAAGCCGAAATTTGGGTTTCTTATTTTTCTTAGGTAGAATTTTAGGACTAGTATTTTAGGTAAATTTTTCAGAATTTTTAAAAATAGTTTTAGGTTTTTTTATAATTATTTTCGTTGATAAGTTTTAATAAATTCATAAAAAATTATAAAAATTATCAAAAAAATATTTTTCTTTTTTAGAAAATTTTCTTTAGTTATATACTACGTAGGAAAAATAGAAAAACTTTCAGTAGGGTTATTTTTCAAACTTTTGTTTTTTAAAGATCGGGGCTTGGGGTTCGGTTTTTGTCTTGACTCGTTTTTGGTGTTTTTTTTTTTTTTTTTTTTTTTTTTTTTTTTTTTTTTTTTTTTTTTTTTTTTTTTTTTTTTTTTTTTTTTATTTTTTTTTTTTTGTTTTTTTTTTTTTTTTCTTTTTTTTTTTTTTTTATTTTTTTTTTTTTTTTTTTTATTTTTTCTTTTTTTTTTTTTTTTTTTTTTTTTTTTTTTTTTTTTTTTTTTTTTTTTTTTTTTTTTTTTTTTTTTTTCAAACGACCTCCGTTTTCAGTCTAGTCTTTTTCATTCTTCCGTTTTTATTAGTCCCTAGTAGTTAGTTTTAATGTAAAAAATTTCTTTGTAGGGTTAATTTTGAAGATTTTAGGTTTTTGACCCCTTGTTCGGGATTCCTGCTCTCGTTTTTCAGCTTAATTTCATAATTTTTAGGTTTTTCTTAATCGTTTTTGTTTGTTATTGTTTAACTTAGCTTTCCACACTCTCAAATCATTTTTATCTCATTCAAACTCTAATCTTCCGACCTGTAGCGATTCTCCAGTCACAGACCTCGGTTGGGGAATATTAAAAGACCCCGGAAACCATTCACCTATACTTACTTCCCGGTTTTATTATTATTGTAGTTTTTTTTTTTTGAGATTCATATATATTTTTTATATATTATTATATATAAAGTTTGAGCAATTACATAATAACCTTCCCAACACTTGATACCACAAACAGATTCGCTTAATGATGCAAATGATCCTGATTCTTGAGCAATGAAAAAAAACCGTAAGCATATATTTGATTTAAAAAAAAATTTAATAAGCAGGTTAGCACTTACTTTTGAACTATCAGATCTTTGAAATATGATTAAAACATATCTAACTAAACTTAACCAAGCTTAAATCTAAACCTTATTATACTAACTTATAAACTTGATTAAAAGCTTAACAAAAATGATTTAAATTACCAAAACAAACATTAGCAGTCATTAACTATGTTAAGTCTGCTTTGTAACCCCAAACAACTCTTTTAAACTTTTAAAAAATCTCATTATATAGCTAAAATGCCTAAATTAAACTAGGAATTATAATTAAAAACAGATTGAAGATGTGTATGATTATTGAAGGACAATTACAGCAAAAAAAAAACCTAGGTCAAATAACTCTTATTGAATGAGCCTAAAACTAATAAGCTATTTTTTTGGTTTTTCTAAACAGTTTTTAGTAAAACTTAGTAAAAGCTAAAAACAGATAATGAAATGCTATAAACTAAGTAATAATTTGCGTATAATTAAGACAGGTTTAAGCAATAATTAAAGTTCAAATTAAGCAGGATTTAAGCCGAAATTAAGCAAAACTGTAAAATAAGCTAAAATGGAAAAAATGGAAAGTACTTTGTCTTTATGCTCTAAACAAAGGACTTATAATTGCTCTTAGAGCTTATCTACAAAGATTCTGCTTCGTTTAAAAAACAGATTGATAAACCATTACTTTAAGCCCTTCTTTACATTTATTGGCTTATCATCCATAATAAAGCTTATACTGAATATTAAGACTATTTAAATGAATAGCTTATTTAGCTAAGCCTTAAAGAGCTTAACTGAGTAAGGTGTAGCTTATAGAGTAACCAGAGAGCTTATTGAAATTATTAAGTAAATTCAAAACACATTTTAAATAAATTTGCATTAAAATGTAAATATAAGAATTTAACACAAGATTTAAAAGAAAAATTGAAATTTTATTAATATTGAAAGTAGTTACAATGCTTTAAAAGGAAAATACAATTATTAAAAAGACAATAAGCTGAAAAATAAGCTACATGATATGTGCCTAAACACATATCTTTTATCTCTTAATATAAAGCTAAAAAGACCAATAATGAACGATAAATACATAAAAATACAGTGTATTTGTGTGTATATTGAATTGTGTCTTGCAGGTATTGGATATTCAACAAATGGACAAAAACGAACCAAAACGGACAAAACCGAGCACGGGAATAGAAAGAGAGTGCATAAAATCGAAGCCGAAGGCGTATGCATCTTTAATAGGCCAACCCGTACTCATTTTATTGGGTCGGGTCAGCCTATTAACTTGTCTTATACAAAACACCGTAATCCTCATGAATTTCATTAAGCACTCTATATATGAAATCCAACGTTCTTAAATTTAAAAATCTATTTAAACCTAATACCAGGCCCAACAAATTCCAAACCAAAAGCCCCGAGTCGAACATAATCCATAATCGGGTCCAAAAGTCAAACCTTATGATATAAACGGGGTCAAGTTTACTGTACATCCTCTTCACCTCTCCCTCCCATTTTAACACACGCATGGTTAATCAATTTCACCCATACACACGCCCTTTTGCTTCTAGAAGAATTTCCTAACACCTCTGACACAACAAAAAGACACGCTAGCAATCCTACAAGCTGTGATTGGTGGATGGGACGTGGAAATGATGTAAAGGCTCAAAAAGAGTGGATATGAATCAAGGGCTCAGATTAGATGTTGAAGACGCTCCTCAAGGACCTAGAAGCTTCACTCCATCACTATAAAAAGGGATACGATCACATAGTATAAAGTATCTAATGTAGGAGTAGTGTAGGGTAGTTTAATAGCTTATTAGTAGCTTATTTTAGCTTATTATCATTTCTTCAATGTTATTTCATTTTTCAACTACTTGTACCTCTTTTAAGATTAATGAAATTAAGTTTCATTTAAATTTTGCCTTAAAGTCTGTTTTATTTTTAAGTAATTATGATTCAAATATGTTTTGCATTCACTTAAATAAGCTCAAATAAGCTCATTGCCTTTTAGCTATGCTTATTAGCCTAAGGCCTCCTCAAGCTTAAGCTTGAATAAGCCTTTTCATTCTCAAATACCTCAAAAGTTCATGATAAGCTAATGGAAGATAAACCAGACAAGGATGGGCTTATGGGTTACTACCAGCTTATCTTTGATAAGCTGGAGCTTGTATTTTTAGATAGAAAGTAATAGCTCTAAGAGCATTCAAGTCTTGTTTGCTAGAGCAAAGGGGGAAACCAAGGTTAGTTAACTATTACTCTTTCTAGCTTAAATTCTATCTTAGCTTATTAAATTGCTTAATGAGTGCTTATTATAGTTTAATTTTTCTTATTTTGTAGCTTAATTAGTTTAGTCTTTAGCTAGAAGTAGCTTTATCTGAGTTATATCAATTTAATAGTAAATTTGCTATTATAGAAGTAAAATCTGCTTATCTAGAAGTAGACTGTATATTTAGTTTGATTATTTTTCTTAGATCCTTGCTTAATTGTCTTTTATAGTCATTAATCTCCATCTGTTTTCATTGATAAGGGCTTTTCAGAATCTGTCTTAGCTTAAAATTGGCTTTTAAAAGTTTGAAAGATTGGTGTTTGGATTAAGTACGTCTTTAACTTCTGGTTTAAGACTGCTTTTTGCCTAGTTCGCTAACTTAAATTAATTTTGAAGGATTATGTCAGTTTTAATAAGTCTCAACAGGTTTATTTCTAATCTGGAAGTTTTTCTAGCTAGAAATTAAAGTCTTGTTTAGTTTTGAAGTTGTTTTGTCAGGTGCTCAAATCTGTTAGTTCCTAAAGTTGCTTTTAAACTAAGCTGATTCTTGGATTTCAAAATTAGTATGCTTAAGGTGTAGTTGTTTTCTTTGTGTCCATTGAGTTTAATTTGCATCAATACACATCTGTTTTAAGTTTATAGCTTTTGAAATTACACTTTAAGCATCTTAGATAAGTAAACAGTCTAGTAAGGTTAGTATTTAAGGGTCTCTCATTTCAGATAATTAGAGGTTAATTCTTAGCTTATTTTAGGTCAAATTTTGTTGAGTCTAGCTTATTGTGATAAGTTCTTAATCTGTTTTAAGCTTTTAATGTGTCAAAAGTCATTTTAGTGTCTTAAAAGTAACAAAAAGCCAAAAAGTCATAATCCAAATCCATAGTGAGCAGTCTGTTTTGATTTAGATTTTTAGCTTATTTAGTAGTTATTAAGTTACGTTTAAATTCATGTTTTACTTGCTTGTATTAGTCATGTTTCATTATCTGTTTTAAACTTCTTTTATACTTTAATTGTGGCTTATTGAGTCTTATTTTAAATGAAAATCTGTCATTTTCTTTTAAATCCAAAACATAAGTAGTTTGAGTCTGCCCATTTTTCCTTAGTCTTTTTTCTAGTTTATTTGTTTAGCTTAAGATCTGAATTCCAGCTTATCTGAATTCCTTAAGTATAAGTCTTAATCTGTTTTAGGGTTTTTAGATTTTTCCTTTAGCTTATTGAGCCTTTATCTCAGCTTAAAAATTGTCAAATGTCCATTTGATGTCTGTCTTAAGCTATCCGTCTAAATGATTTTAAGTGCTTTTTAACTTATTTTGTCTGCTCATTTTTAGTCCAATGTGCTTATTAGGTCTAGCTTTAGTTCTGTTTTTAGCTTATTAAGTTTTCTTATAGCTTATTATGTCTTAAAAAGCCAAACAGTTTCCAAAATTAGTTAAAAAGTCTTAAGCTTAAAACTGTCATCTTTAAGAAGATTGTTTCTGGCTTATTTTTAAGTTCTGTCAAAAGTTCTTTTTTTAAGTTGCTTATTATTGCTTATAGATTAGTTTTTAAAAAAGAAAAATTGAAAAAAAATGTTTTATAAAAAGGTATAGGTCCAGGACTCAAACCTGCGACCTCACCTTCACAACACCAACACCTCAACCAACTGCCCTGGAGTCTTTTTCATTTAGTATTTGCAGCATTTATTTCATATAGGTTCTTTCAGTTTTAGCTTATTAAGCTTATGCGATTTTTCACAGCTTTTCTGTGTTAGCTTATTGAGTTATTTTTCTTTGAAAACCACCTTTTTAGCTTAAAGTATTTTTATGAATTTGTTCAAATTTCTATAAAATAGTTAATATTTTTAATTAATTTTCTAGTATTATTTAGTTATAAAAATAGTTTAAAAAGTCCAAAAAAATATTGTCTTGTTTTTTATTAAAAAATATTTTAAGCATTTAGGTTTTTAGAGAATTTACATTTTGAGTTTTAAGTATTTTATTTTGTCAAATTTGGTTAATTAGTTGTGTTTGATGTTTAATTGTTTTATTTTTTTATCGCCGTTAGAATTTAAAAGTTGCCTTAATTATAAATTTAGCTTACCTTATTTGCTTTCCCGTTGTGTTAGTAGATTTAGAATCGAAAATCAAATCTTTTATGACATTCAAGCTCGCCTTTCACGTCATAAATGGGAATTTCCAGTAACCTCTACCGCAGTGAGAAAAAAGAAAGAGAGAACGTTAACGTGGGATTACTTTTTGTTCTTTCCTAAGAATAATTTTGATTGATTACGTAGCATTACGTATACGTATATGTATTTTACTTATATATATTTATTTAATATTTGAGGATCTGTAAGCAGTGATTTTACTGGGCAATGTCGTTATTTGTTTGATACGTATAAAAACGAACATCACTACACTACTCCTACACTACACTACACTAGATATCCTCATCTATGTAACTTTGCCTTCAATTTATAGTGAGGAGAGAACATTCTAAGCCTTCCAGGAGCGTTATAGAGCTTCAATCTCAGGATTTACTTTGTAACTAACCCAAAATCCGTCTCGCTTTTGAGGCCCTTGATTACTCCACGTCCTTTCCAACATGAGAGGAGTGTTTCAGGATTGCAGAGGTGGCGTTGTGAGTGTCAAAAGTGTCAGGGATTCTAGAAAAGATGAGGCATTGTGGGTAAATAGAGTGATTTTCCATTGTGTATACGTTGAAGTGAAGGTTGGGAGGAATAATGAATAGTAAAAAGGGCGCGTTTATATGTTTGACTGGATAAGGGTGTATGGGATTGGGCTTGGACTTATTTTATATCTTGGGCCAGAGAAATGATAAGGGTTTATGGATTGGATTGGATTTAGTTAATGGACTTTTGATTAAGGGTTAATGTTTAGGCTAAGGATTAATATACTTCAAATATTAATGGGCTGACCTCCGCGTTGTACGGCCCATTGATACGGGCTCACGGAGGGTTGTCCCATTTAAAAAATGAATACGCCTTCGGCTTTGTTTTCTCGCGCTCTTTCCAATCTAGTGCTCAGTTTTGTCCGTTTTGGTCATATTTTTTTTCCTTTTGTGATATATCCGTACCTGCATGACATAATTCACGATACATTCATATACAATGTATTTTTATGTCGTTTTCATTCATTATTGGTCTTTTTAAGCTTAATATTAAGAAATAAATGATATGTGTTTAAGCACATATCAATCAGCATCTTGGATTTCGGGATTCTGTTCATCCTGATTATGTGTGTTTGTTACAGCAGTCTCTCTATGGGCTTAAACAGGCCCCCTCGAGCTTGTGGTTTTTTAACGTGTTGCATCTATTATTACCTCGGGTTGATTGTTCTCTTGTGCTTAGTGACTCCTCTTTATTTATCTCCGAGAATTGGGGACCGATACTGTACTGCTTACTTGTTATTGTATGTTGATGATATTGTTCTCGCAGCTTCTTTGAGAGGTTTGATGTGACAGTCAGATTATTATGATCGGTACATCAGGAGTTTGATATGACAGATCTAGGTCCGTTCAATTACTTTTTTTTTGGGTATATCGGTTACTCCGTGATTCTTCCAGGGTTGTTTTTATCTCAGAAGAAATAGCTATTGAGATTCTTGACAGGGCACATATGGATAATTGTAATCCTAGTCAGACTCCTATTGATACTGAGTCTAAACTGGGAAGTGATGGTGATCCGGTTTCTGACCCGACTCTTTATCGGAGTCTTGCGGGTTCTCGTACTGTACATCACTTTACTCGACCAGCATATAGTCTTATGCAGTTCAGAAGGTGTGTCTTTATATGCCATGCATCCTCCGTGAAGCTATTTTTTGGTTCTTAAGCAAATTAATGCCGGGGTTTTTCAGTTTTATTCGTGGTACTTTAGATTGTGGGTTGCAGTTATTTTCTTCCTCCACTACAGATTTGGTTGCATATTCGGATGTGGATTGGGCTGGTCGCCCTACTAATCGTCGCTCGACCTCAGGTTATTGTGTATTTCTTGGCAACAACCTACTCTCTTGGTCCTCTAAGTGTCAGCCGAAGCTTTCTCGTTCCAGTGCAAAGGTAGAGTATCATGGTGTTGCCAATGCTGTTACTGAGACTTGCTGGTTACATAATTTACTGGGTGAGTTACATACTCTTTTATCTTCCTCTACGCTTGTCTATTGTGATAATGTCATTGCTGTTTATTTATCATGCAATCCGGTTCAACACCAACATATAAAACACATTGAGATTGACATACATTTCATTTGTGATTTGGTTGATGTTGGTCAGGTCCGCGTGCTTCATGTACCTTCTCGTTATCAGTTTGCGGATATTTTCACCAAAAGGTTACCTTCAGCATTATTTGAAGAGTTTAGAACAGTTTGAGTTGTCCAGTGTCCGCACGGCTCCAAATGCGGTGGGTGGAGGTAAAGTGTTAACCCATATCTTTAATCAATCAATTAGTTGTATTGTCAATCAATTAGTTGTTTTGTAATTATCCTTAGCTATACATTTATGGGATGAGTTGTAATCTTTTGGGCTCAAGCGTATCTTGTAACTATTTATACGTATGCTTTAAGGAATACAAGACACACATATAATTTACCCTTCTACAAGTTGAGGCTTTGTAGGAAGCAAAATCATTTATGACAAAGTATGTGTTTCCGGCTATAAGACTTCTTTAACATGGATTTTTTTTATTGTCTCTAAACTTTCCCAACTGTGTATCAAATGAACTGAAGACCCTTTATTACCATTAGAAGCAGTGAATCCGACATACATTAACCCTTTAAACTGCTTCGAAAGATCGATAGCCGCCACAAATTATCAGACTATCTCATACCCGACAAGATTATCTCATACCCGACCCAAACCCAAATAGCTTTTTCATTATTTTTGTACTCAACCCATGCATTTATCATTTTCCCGCCTTTTAAATTGATCCCATTTGTCATTACATCTACGAAAACTAAAGACGAAATCGAGTCAAGATCAATGCCAAGATGATTTCCGTTAATATCTCCAAGGTTTTGATCATATTTTATGTCGAACTCTATTGCCAAAAAAGCAATATAGTCTTTTAGAAGTAAAAGAAATAAAAATATGATTAAGTAGATTAAGGTAAATTATCCAAATTAAAATAAATAAAATAACAAATAAAGAACCAATGTTGTTAGTGGTAATAGGTAACGGAAATCGGGTACCATGTGTTGACGAATGCGAGTCCTTCTCAAGGTAAACATCGCTTTTTTTGTGGGATTATGCGAGATTTTTTGTAAAAAAAGTGAAAAAGATGTGTTGTCAAGAACTTTATAGGAGATTTATGGAAGATTTGGGCTGTGTTTGGGGATGGAGATGGTGATGTGCAGTTTTTTAAGAGTTTAGTGAGGGTTATGAGCGTTTGGTTGAGTTGGGTGGTGCCAAAGTGGGTGAAACTCTTTGTAGTGCGATACGGGGGTGTGTGGGTATGTGGATGTGATAGTGGTGAGTGTGAGGGCCATTGATTATGAGGTTGTTGAGATTTTGGTGTTCATGGGTGATTGTGTTTAGGTTCTGAGATTTATTAACAAGAAGATGGTTAAGAATTAGTTAAGTTATGGTTAACTTAACAAGGTTTATATATGTTAGTTGGTAAGTGTATGTGTTTCTTGGGTCGAAATCAAAACAGACGAGTAGAGGATTAAAATCCGACACTGATATGTTCACATCACATACGAAAGTCGGCTTCTTTAAACTAAATGATGTGTGAATATTTTCAAAAAAGACTGGACGGGTTGGGTTTTGATTGTTGAAATTAACAAGAAGATCAAATGGTTAGGAAGTTGTGAAAGTGTAAGTGTTTTGGGAATGAATTGGGATCTTTTAATCTGTTTAGGTAGGAAGGTTTATGGTTAAGTTTGAAAAACAGTTATGAACTGCTAGTTTGTAAGATTGGGTGTTTCTTGAGTCGAAATGGGATCGAGCCGAAGCTGAAAAGAAAAAGAAGGATTAATATGGCAAACTGGCTTGTTTACTTAACAATTTTCAACGAAATTCGTTGCCAGTTAAATGGCAATCGGTTATGTTTCCTTTTTTTTTTGAAACAGTGAAACTAACTTGATGGTGTAAGTCGTTAGTTTGTAAGGTTGTGTTGTTCTTGGGTCGAAAAGGGATCGAAACTAAAAGTGAGAAAATAAGTAGAATTGAGATTGGAAAGTGGACTGTTTTTACGATAATGAAGTAACTGATGTGTGATTATTTTGGGTATCGTTTGTGTACCAAACTGAACCAAGATTAAGCGTTTGGAAAACTTTTGGGGAAAAAACTGATTGCAAATAAACCTTAGAACCAAACCGAGCCAAACTTGAGTATAGCCATTTTGGTTAGCTATTAGGCTTTTGTTGATCCAAACAGATTTTTGAGTGGTCGTAATTATGAGTTGTAAACTACCACCAAATGACCAAAAATTACCTAGTGATAAGATCTTTGGTTTCCTCAAAAGAGGTAAAGGTTCAAACCTCGTGTGTACATTTGGAGGTGGCAAGAGAAAGGTTAGAAAATATCTTTGGGTTAACCTGGAACCACTTACATCTGAGTAAAAAGACTCGCCCTCTCCTGATAACCTGAAAATAAAATAGCATGATCTGTCTACGAAAATTATAAGTTGTAAGTGGCGTGAATCATGCATGTTCAAACCGGGTTGAAGCAAAACAAGTGCAATAAAACTTAAATAACAAAAATAAGAACATTAATTAGAATCAAAATGGTTTGAGAGAATAACTTGTTTGGTCTTTTTAAAAACTAGGGACATGGGCTGTTGTTTTATTAATCTACTATAGATTATGTTAGACAATAGGGGGGTGGGGAGGGGGGAGAGGGGAGAAGAAAACCCCGTAGGTTAGAATCTTTATTAAGACACAATATATAGAGGTTGCATAACCTAGAAACTTTAATGGACCCAGCCCACAAACCGGGCTTGGGCCTAATCCATCTAATACTCCCACGCATTTCGAGCGGCGAAATCGCGAAAGCTCGGACTGGAGCAAAAAACAAAATAAAACATTAAAACAATAAAACAATACGATTGTGTGAATTTGTGACCTTAGCACAAATCACCAACACAAATCACGGTTGTGTGGATTTGTGACCTTAGCACAAATCACCAACACATTGTGACCTTAGCACAAATCACCAACACAAATCACGCAGGTTGTGTGGATTTATGACCTTAGCACAAATAACACAAATCACTAACAATTGATCAAACATAACTTTTTTTAACATAAAAAAGAAAAACCTATAGATCCTTAAAAAATCCCACTTCATACATGTAGCATTTGAGATACGTAGCCTTGTTGCTTTTAATAGTTTCGAAAATTGTGCCCCCAACATCTTTTCCATAAGCAAAACCAGCTTCATAGCCTTTTTGAAAGGCCATCTTTTGAGTTAATGTCTTCAATTTCACTGACGCACCAAATATGTGTTCTAGATGATCCATACAGCCAACTAATGTATATATGTGGATAATGGATAATGGATTTGGAACGGTATTTTATTAAGGAGAAGGTTAGGGTTTGACGGGTGGTTTAGTGGAGGCGGCTCAACGTAGCCAGAGGATTAGACCCGCTCCGATACCATGTTAGACAATGAAAACTCCGTATGTATTAATTTTTATTGAGACATAATATATAAAGGTTACATAACCTAGAAACCCTAATGGACTCAACCCACAAACCGGACTTGAGCCTAATCCATCTAATAGATTAAACCTGAATTTATGTCATTTCAATTTTAAATGTAAAAAGATACAAAATCCATTTGAATATTTTTTTAACTTTACTAGTTATAATTAGAGGTGTTCACGGTCCGAAAACCGGAGCCAAAACACCGGACCGAAATGGTCCGTTCTAGTCCGGGTCGGCACGGTCCAACAATGCATAATTGCCAGGTTTTTTGTAAGACCGGACCGAAGACCAAAATTAAGGAAAATGATGGACCGAGGACGGTCCGGTTCGGGCCAGTTTCTCGGTCCGGTCCGGTTCGCGGTCCGTTTTGCTCACCCCTAGTTATAATATGCGTGTACGCACAAATTTTTTTCTAAAAATTCTAATTTTGCATTATTTAAAATAAGAGATCTTATGCATATATTTTTTAGTTTTGTAATTACCTTTTTCAAGATTCTCCATGTTCATGAACGATGAGTGATCCTAATCTTGTGAATCTATTCTCGACGCTCTTCTAGCCTCGGCTTTGTCGATTTCATCGCAACATATTACATCGTCTAGCTTTTGTTAAACAACAAACCCACTCAACAACAGACACCATCTTAATAATAAATAAGTTTTTAATACAAGAATTAATTCAATATGTCTCAATAACCCGAGTGTTTATGGGAGTTAAACTTATTAAGTGAAATATCACGAGTCGTTATATTTATATAGTTATCACTAAACAACAATAACAACCTTATATTTTGAGAATTTTTACAAAAAATTACATTACGTGATAAATATCCATTGAATTTCCGTAAACCCGCGGAAATCCTCTAGGTCCGTCCCTGTTTGATATATAACTGAAAATAATTTTGTGGTTGTACTCATTGTTTTACAAGTGGAATACCCGTGCGTTACACGGGTTACGCGTAAAAAGTATTACGTACGTCTTAATTAATATTGGGTTTATATTTTGCATACATATTTCCTATATTATGCATACATACATATTACCTATATTGTGTATACAAATTAAAATGGACCTACAAAGTATCACTTATTTTATCAATAAAAAAGCCTTTGACTCGTTTGCAAAATCTCGTTTAGTCCCATGCAAGCTTCATTTTGTGTCAATCTCTGTTTGACAAACCTTGAGTTATCACTTTAATATAAAATATAGGTATTTTTTTAATGTAACAAACCATTGTATTTCCGCATAAGGGTATAACAATAATCTAGATTGCTAAGATTGAACTTAAATATGGTACAACAACGAAAATTGAGCTTTGATAGAAGTCAATGGACTAATGAGCCATGCAAGTGATGATGGTACGTATGCTTATGGGCTCTTTGTGATTATACTAAATTGCATTTGATTACGCATTACTACGCAATACGATTGATATATTTGAAAAGAATATATACGCATTCTATTTTTTAATTAACACATGAGGTTGACGAATTTTATTGGCAAAACCTACAGAGGCACAACAATGTAGCGCATAAAAGGTGGAAAAAGTTATATTTTTCCTTTTGTAAAAAGACTTTCAAATTTTAAACATTCCACAAATAAACATGTGTTCAATTAAAGAAATATAGTTTCAAAATATTTGTAATGGAGTTGACTTGGTCTCACTTCTCTTTTATACGGCTTAGATTGATTATAGAGTTGATCCAACAGCTTAGAGATGATGTCATGTCATTATTTTTTTCTCTTTGCTCCGTCGGCAATAGAAAAGGCAATGTCGAGAGGTGTTTACTCGTCCAACCAACCCTTTTATAAATTCAAAATACTGAAGTCTAATTCAAATTCGCTCTTAAATTTGGATTGATTACGTGTACTAAAGCTTTAGTAGTACTAGTCGTGTACATGTACGGTTTTTTTTACAATCGAACCGGTTTTTAGTCAAACCTCGAAAACCGGTTATGACCAAAAACTTGTTCGGTTCAGTTTGGATTTTGAAGGTAAAAAAACAAACCGGTACTAATAGGTTTGGACCGATTTGTAATTGGTTCGGTTTGGGAAAATCGGTTACAAATCTGGTTTTTTCATTTTTTTGAATCTGTTAGCAGCAAGGCATGAGTGGGTTTTGGTATATTTTTTATCCGTTCGCGTTTTATACAAAATAAACTCATTAAACTTCAACTTTGTTAGGATTTATGTTTTAGTAAGTTAGTACCGACAGTACAAATAGTTAGTATTGTTAGTTATAATTAGTACCGACAGTACAAAATGGAAGTACTGCTAAATTAGTTAGTACCGTTAGTAGAAAATAGTTAGTACCGTTTAAGAGATGTGTATGAGATATCTTAGGAAAAGATAAGTATGCGTTTTGTAAGCCTGTTCTGTTAGGGTTTATCCTTAGTTTATAAAAGGATCCCCTTGGGCATAGTTAGATATACGTCCTCAAGATATCTCATAGCAATATCATATCTAAAATAGTTAGTAATCTGTAAGTGTTAAAAGCAGATTAATAGAAGTTGTTAATTTAGTTATACATTGTTTTTCTTAGTACGTGTGTTGAGATTCCGCATCAACATATTGTATTCAAAATCAGTGTTTCTATATAGTCAGTTGTATTTATACATCTTGGCTATCATCCGTAATAGGTTGCAAAGATCTATTCATTTAGGGACTCACAATGAGTGCTTACATATTTACCTTCTAGGGCGATGTGGGATATAAAACAAGTATAAACATAAACTACAAGACACGACATATAAGATAAATATAAACGTAAACTACAAAACACGACATTACCATATTAGAACTCCAAGAAGTAATTCCTTTTCTTGGGTAGATAATAATGAAGAGATAATATTAGGGAATTCATTATTATGGCCAAAGAAAGCATATTCCAAATGGGAAGTTAAGTCCTTAAGTTTGGTGGTAGGTTTTTCTCCCCCAAACATGTTTTTCGCAAAAAGAGTAGGTTTTGTATAACCTTTAGATTCAGGTTTCAGATCTCCCGAAATCTAATTAATCAGGTCCTGTTCTCCTTCATTGTCATCCCATAAACTATTGATTTTAGTAGGTAAGTGATGATTAATGGGTTCAAATAACAATGAGTCGAAGGGTTCTAAAGGAAGAATTTCTTGAACATGGTCAAGAATGGAAAGGTCGATCATGTCAACAGAGTGGCATGTGTCATCATCTAAAGGTGGAAATCTCATGGATTTTTCAATGTCGAAGGTGATAGTTTCGTCTCCAACTTTGAAAGAGATTTTTTTGTTGAAGACATCTATCATGGCATGAGCAGTGGCTAAGAATGGTCTTCCTAAAATGATAGGAATTTTGCGGTCTTCTTTCATATCAAGAACCACGAAGTTAACTGGGAAAACAAACCTGTCGATTTTAACAATGACATTTTCTGCGATCCATCTTGGAATTTGAGTGGATTTATTGGCTAATTCGATACACATACGCGTAGGTTTTAATTCACCAAGGTTTAATCTTAAGAACATTGAGTGCGGAATAAGGCTAATGCTAGCCTCAAGATCGGCCAATGCTTTATTAATTCCACCTTGTCCTATAACGCATGGTATAGTAAAATTTCTTTAAGAGGAATTTTGTTTAAAACAAATGTTGAGCATCGTTCATTTAATGTAATCTTTGATGCTTCATTACCTCTTCCCCTTTGTGTAAGAAGATCTTTCATGAATTTAGCATATTTAGGCATTTGTTATAGAGCTTCGATAAATGGAATATTTATGCTGAGACGCTGGAGATTTTCAAAGAATTTTTGGAATTGTTCCTTTTCCTTTTCTTTTTTTAGTCGTCTGGGAAAGGGAATTGGAGGGGCAAAAGTTTCAGTGATGTTTCTTTGACTTTCAGGTGTTACCTCCTTTTGTGTAGATATGTTTTCTGTGGTTTTATTTTGAGTGTCATTAATTTCTTCAAGCGGATTCTTAGGTGGGTTATAATTGAGCCCACTTCTAGTGGTTATGGCGTGTGCCAATCCTCTTGAATTTGTTTCGGTAAAGCTCGGGAGGCCTCCAACTCCTCTCCCATGTATTATTTTAGCAATTCGTCCCAGGTGGCTTTCAATAGTTTTTATGGAAGAGGCTTGTCTCTTAAAGGTTTTATCGTAATTCTTCTTAATTTTCCAAAATAAGTTCTCGCTCACACTCTGCTTCCTACGAGTTTCTTCAATGAGGGTGCTTAAGGTTTCTTCCAGTTTAGAGTTCCTTCCTTCATCGGGACGTTTATACTTGTGCTATGCCATTCGAACTTCCTCGGTAATATCATTCATGTTTTGCTCAAAATTGTTGATTTGTTTAAAAACCACGTTTAAATCATTGTTCTTGAGGTCTCCTTCCTTATACCAAGAGAGTCAATGTTTTGATAATTCAATAATGGCTTTTATCCCAGCTGCTGGTGTCATTATTGGAATAGGTCCCTTGAAATCTACCTTTCGTCGTTGAATCGTTCCCATGCAAGATGCAATGGTTCATTAGATTCTTGCTCAAAGTTCCTAATAGCATTAATTTGCTTGATAATTTGAAAAAGAGGGCGATATTTGCTTAGAAAGGCATTTTTAAAAAGGTATCAAGTTATGATAGATCCAGTGGACAATTATTTCATCCACTGTCTAGTTCTTCCTTTCAAGGTGAAAGGGAAAGCCATTAACATTACCTGGTCCCTAGATACTCCTGGAGAGTGGAAAAGGTCGATGGCGTCTGTAATATTAAAGATGTGTTTGTAGGGATCTTCGTTCTCGCTTTGGAAGAACATGTTTTCTTTTAATTCGTCGATGCATTGTCCCCAGAATTCGAATTTTATATTTTCTTCAAACAAAGGTTTAATTATTCCAGGTCCGCTGTCGTCCCTGACCTTTGTCAAGTACTCGTCGACAGTCGTCTATGGTTGTCCTGCATTACTCATTAATGCGAAAATGTAAACTTTTAACAAATTTCAACTAATAGACTGTAGCTCCCTGGCAGCGACGCAAAAAACTTGATGCGTATTTTATTTTAAAATATATTTTGTTCAAGTTTTAAGTTTATAAAACTCGATTCACCTGAAAAACGCACTAACGGACAGAGAACCCGATCGTGAGTAGTACAGAAATGGTAAATCCGAGGTCGTCCCAAAAGCTACGTGTCAGTTAGTTTTAATTTGAATTGTCACGTTTGAAAATGGTTTGAAGTTGTTTTATGAAAATAACAGGAAAGTAAATTGCGAAAATTAAAAGTAATAGAAGATATCAGGGAGAAAGGCGTGCTAACCTAGCCGTTTCATTACTACCGTTATAACTACATTTTCCTGTGCAATGTTACACCATGGTTTCATTAGTGGTTTCTGAAGTCGACAGACCTGAATAGATATATTTAGTCTGTCTTATAGTTCTTGCGATCCCGAATCCCCCAAAAGTCATGAAGGTAGGGCAACCACGTCACAGTGATTAATCCCAACTATCCCAAGAACTAGTCTAATAACCTATACAAATTATTAACCCACTCTGAAAGAGTTCATATGTTTTTTAAGTATTTTAAGTGATAGAGGTGGTAACAGGGCTAGTTCCTATACTAGGGTTAGGATGATCAAGCAACCCTGGTACCCTGCTAATCCCACGTTCAAGTGGTAATCTAATAACAGGATTAACATGATCTAAACTACCCGCAATGTTAACAAAACCCAGGGTTATATGATAGTCAAAGGATATCCAACGAAACCATAATCTAACAGGAAACAAACATTATAACGATAGTAAATCCATGACTAGGCTAGCACTTAAAGTGCTTAGCTGCTCATGGCAACAACAAAGCAAGAATTAAGAAAGGTAATCTTGGATTGAAAACTCATAATTCTTACAGATGCGGTTTATGAACGATTAAATACAAAAGTAAGTTAAGTGTGATCTCCCTTGCACTTTTGGTGGAATTCTTCGAGGTTTAGAAGCCTTGGTCGCTTCTTAGAGTTGTGGTGGAATGGTTGATGATAAAGTGGCTGAATGAGGCATCTATTTATAGATTTCGAATATGTTATGGCGTAACCTTCTAGGGGTTTACGCCGTAAACTGCTGACGCGTACTTTCCATCTTGCAGGCTTAAAAGATGTTATGGCTTAAAAGATGTTATGGCGTAAAAAGTGTACACGTTACGCCGTAATGCTGACTAGGATGACTCAGCCTTCCATAATAATAATGTTACAGCGTAAACCTTGCGTGTGGTTATGCCGTAATCCTGTTGGGTGACGTGTCTTGCCGTGAATATGTTACACCGTAAAGTCTCGTAAGAAATCGCGTTTTCTTCATTTTTACGTCCTTTTCCTGTGTTTCTTGTCACATACTTGCATTTTACCTGAAAATAACAAAATAACCGTAAAAAGGTATTTTTAAGACATTTGCAAGTATTTTCGTGGGGAAATTGACACTAAAAAGTATCAAATATTTGATGTTATCAGAGACTAATAAGGAAGGCTCCGGGGTAGGACTGGTTCTAATAGATCTGGAAGAAAGAGAATACTCACATACCGTCCAACTAAACTTTCATGCCTCTGAAGATGACATGGACTATGAAGCTTTGCTAGCCGGGCTAGCTGTTGCCACTGTAAGGTAGATAAAGGATCTACATGTGTTTGTCAATTTGAAGCTTTTGGTTGACCAAGTGGAGGGCAATAGGGAACCTAGGAAAGGAGGAGCAAAGATATATAGTGAAAGGTTATGGACGCAACGGCTCCCTTCTACAGGTTCTGAATCACACGCCTCCCAAAAGCTTTGAACCCAAGAACATAAGCATTAACTAGACTTGCAACCATCCAGTTAGAATTTTTGAACCAAGAAATGTCGGTAGGAATCGAGACCAGACCGTCGATAAAAGCACCGGGCATGAACAACTAGAAAAAGAAGGAAAGAAGAGACCCGCTAGCTCCGGACGAGTTCTTTGAGGAGAAAAGAAACTTGCCAAAGAAAGCAACATTGGGAAAATCAAGGGTCATTTGGGAAGACCGTGGTGGAAGTAATTGAGGAAGATTGATGGGGGCAACATCATACCATTGGGAAATATATCTAAGTACTATGAAACCCCTCCGGCGGAGTAATTTTCAAAACTTATACTCGCTCTGGAGGGAGATATTATCTTATATCATATGTATGGTTTCTATCCAGTTTATTAATAGAACCAAATTTTCCAACATCTGATTAACACTATTTATATAATACCCGTATGTGTAAGCAAAATATGGCAAATGCCAGAAGGTTCGCTACCTTCAGTCAAAAAGGACACAACGATATGCCCCACATATGAAAAGTTACAGTGGGAAGACAAAGCTAACACTCAAACGCTCTTTGCACAATGTCAGACGGGAAGAGGACAACAACTCTCTCCTCCGAGTGTAAGCCTCCGATGAACAACTGCATCGGAGAGGAAATTAGCACTGAATATGTAACACTTGTGCTAAAATAGTAAAATATGAAATGGGAAAAGCCTGCAGTGTGTACGAAATTAGCTAATAAAAATCTGCATCGGTATACGAATTAGGTCGGGTAAGAATATCCGGGCCAAATCTAAAACGTATGACCGAAGTAGACATTAGGCGTTTGGGGTATAAATCAATGCTAAATTCTAGACATAAACGTATAAACACTACAACCACAAGCATGTTTACGCAGCATGAGAAAGTAAAACACAAACAAATGATAGTAGACATTAAATTAAAAAGGTACAAGTTACAAGACAAAAGAAGCCGAACGAGGTTGGTAATTACAATAGTTGAAAGTTAAACAATACTTAGAGCTAGTAACCAAGCAAGCTTCGGAGCCAAACATGACAATACAAATCCTGCTAAATAGCAATATAAGGCCTGATAAACCTGCGGAGGCTTGATCAATTAGATTTTCAAAACTAATGAAAAGCAACTTTGAACTCTCGATGACGGGGGAAATGAAATTTTTTTGGATTACAAATCCACCAATCCCCTTACGATATCTTCACAAACCAATCAAAATATGCTTTGGAAATAATAAAGAAACATGGTATGGACTCGTGTGACGCAATTGGTACACCAATGGCTACCTCACCTAAATTAAACACTGACTTACATGGAGCACTTGTTAACCAAAAGAAATATCAAAGTATGGCCGGGTCTCTCATGTATCTAACGGCAAGCAGACCATATATTGTCTATGCGACATGTTTATGTGCTCGTTACCAAGCTAAGCCTATTGAGAAACACCTCAAAGAGGTTAAACGAATCTTTCGGTACCTTAAAAGGACCATTCACATAGGAGTTTGGTATCCGGAGAACACCGATATAGAATTCACTGAGTTTTCAGATGCACATCATGCAAGTTGCCCGGATACATGCAAAAGCACATCTGATGGAGTACAATTTCTTGGTGAAAAGCTAGTAAGTTGGTCATCAAAGAAGTAGGATTGCATCGCAATGTCTACAGCCGAGGTAAAGTATGTGTCTTTATCCGCTTGTTGTGCTCAAGTCCTATGGATGAGAACACAACTAACAGATTATGGTTTCGTCTTCAATAAAGTCCCAATTTATTGTGACTCGAAGAGTGCCATAGCCATCTCTTGCAATTTGGTTTAGCATTCCCGCACTTAACACATCGCAGTCCGGTATCACTTTATTAAAGAGCACGTTGAGAAAAGTATCATTGCATTGTATTTTGTTAAGATGAATTACGAGTTGGCAGACTTGTTTATGAAAGCCCTTCCAAAAGAAAGGTTCGGGTATGTAGTCCACCGACTTGGTATGAAATGTCTTACTCTACAAGATTTGGAGCGTCTTACAAAATCATCTTCTTAAATCTCAAAAAACATCTCATGTAAATATTTTTCCAAATCCAAATACATAATTAAAAACCCAACAAAAATCCAAAAATATTTCCACGATTAAAAATGAAAACTTCAAATATATTCTTCTCACAACATGTCTTTCATTAAAATTCAATACTATTTACGTTTCTAGAAATGTCATTCAATAATGATTCGAAAATATGAATATGCTTTGAGCGAGAGTTCAACTACAAAAATGTTTTTTAAAACATGTCGTTTCTACAAATCCAATGACTTCTAAGTATTTCAACTAGGGGGTGTTTGGTTGGGGATTTTAGAGGATAAAGAAAGGGTATTATAATAAAAAGGGTGGTTGGTTTTGTATACTACAATCATCCATTACCTAAAAGTGGGTATTAACTCATTAGTCATCAAAATAGGGGTAATAAAATTCATTACTATGTAATGCATTTTAGTTTTTTCTCCCACTATCCAGTCCTCCTACATTCATGGCCTTTTAATTTTGTTTTTGAATAATCTAACATATTTTAATATCTATTTATTTATGATTAAGATGTTTACCCATTATATTCCTTAGTATACCCAAACTCGGTTTTTTAATTGACTCAGTTTAGTAGCTGGTTCACCGGGTCACCGGTTGAACCGCCAGGTCAAACCGGTTCTATACATATGTATATATATATATATTTTCATATATTTAATATCTAATGTTGTATGATCACTACGCTCAATTGAACCGATAAAATATATTGAGTCTTTACTTATTAGCTTTAGTTTTAGGTTCTATATCTATAAAATTATAGCAAAGATTTTAAAAAAACAATCAACATATGATTTCAAGTTTTGATAGACTATAATAAGACAATATTAGTTGATATTTTAAGTTACTTGTAACTATATTTTAACTAACATTAGTCATCACCACTTTAATTTTGTCAATAAAACTTGGAAAGTTTTATGAAAAAAAAAGTTTTTATTAGATTTTTTAAAAAAGAAATCATGACTCGGCAGTGTTATTAGCAACCGGGTCAACCCGGGACAATTAAAACGTAGCGGTTCAATCCCGGTTCTCAAAGAAGCAAAAAACCCGATCGCTATCCGGGCTTTATATTCCGAGCGGTTCACGGTAAGTTCAACCATTCAACCTAGTTCGGTCAACCCGGGTTTTAAAACATTGGAACCAAGCACACCCTTAGAAGTCGTTCATCAAATAAAGGAAAATGTAGATTTAAATATGTTTATCCTAACAACGGGAAGCTAAAACCTTTCCGATCTTGAGCAATTTTATAAAAACATGAGTAAATTGCATAAATCGTCCCTAAAGTTTGGCCAAATTGCAGGTTTCGTCCCAAATAGTTTGAAAGTGCAGAGATCGTTCTTGTGGGAAAACCTTTGGTGCAAATATCGTCCCTGTGGGGAAACCTTTGATGCAAGTATAGTCCCCACAGGGACGATACTTGCACCAAAGGTTTTCTCACAGGGACGATCCTTGCACTTTCGTAAAGTTTGAACGGAACATGCCATTTGACCAAACGTTAAGGACGATTTATGCAATTTACTCTAAAAACATTTAAAGTTTTGAGCTAAGTAAATAGTAATGGTTTATGCGCATATTTAAGTGCATAAAAGAACCTGTTGACCTGTTGTACATTTCAATACAATTCTCTGCAAGTGGTTCCAAGTACGAGGGTAGCATGTGTTTACCTGATCAAAACATGCGACGAAATTGGTAACTTTGGAATAAATTGATGATGGTAATGGGATTTTAATCCTTAAAAAAAATACAATAAAACAGAGCTGTAAAGTTAATTTTGTATTCTAACTTTTCATATTGATAAAGATCTTCGTTCTCATCATTCTTTGGAGCAATATTTATGTGAAGCACCGAAGGAGATATTAGAAAATCAACAAACCCATTTCAAAACTCAATTTGTATATGACCATTTTGAACTCAAAACCAATATTGAACTCAAAAACCATCCGTAACATATGATTTCTTTTTTAGACTTTTTTATTATTCTGATTCTTTTCATTTGATCGTCCTCCTTTGCATAATAATAATCAAGGGATATTCTAATCGATTTATGCCAACTAATTACTGTAAATTTTTGTAACAAATACTCTCAAAACCAACCGCTTATTTGTATTAGCAATCCAAACACTCTCGCGGGTATCTACTTAAACTTATTTGATTCATCTTTACCTTCATTCATTATTATTTGGAATTTTGTACTCGAATGATGAAAGATTTTATGGTGATAAATATGTCATTACAAGTTACAACGGTTACTTTGTCGATATTAATAGTGTTTAGGGATTGTTTATTAAAAAGAGTTTATCCTCTTAAGCATGCTGCTTTTTCTTATCTACTTATATACGGTGAAATAAGCTGCTTTGAATGTGGAGTTTGGGAGTTGCTTACCTGTCAAGAATGTGTTTGGGATTGCTTACTTAAACTAATTATTTTTATAATGCCAAAGCACTTTATTGACAATGAATGGCTTCCTTGGAGGTAAGTTCTTAAACTGAACAAGAAGATCAAAAACAACAAATACTAATTTGTTGATCAAATAACAAATTCTAGACCGATACCGAGCATAAACTATTTTATTTTTTTACTGTCCACAAAGAGTGATCCCAAACGGATTACTAAGAACACTTCAAAAAACCCCAAGGACGATTTGCCCATCTCGGTCGGTCAAGCGACCGGGTCTTGCACACACAAAAACACACCCTAAGAGTTTAAATTAGCTTATTTTGTGGGGTCTCCTTGTTACACTATGAGGGTCATTAAGCAGTCCAGGAGAGAAAAAGCTAAGGTGACAGTGAGGATTGGAGTTGAAGAGGGTCACCCATTACCACTAGTCTTAAGCAAATACCCACATTGGTCCACAAACACAAATGAATTCAAAAATATATGCTCAACCAAACAAACCAATCTTTAACAATCTTTTTTTTCTTTCTTTTCTTTTTCATTTTCTTCTTCACAAACTAGACGAACACCACTTGTTGCCTTGGTAATTTAAAGACAAAACAAATAAACAAAACCCACAAACGAAGCGAAAGCTTTATTCGAAGTTATCAAACCATATTCAATATCACCAAATAAAAGATTCTAATTCAAAGGTCAAAGAAAACTAATGTTATCGATACCGATTTACAGGAAGCCATTTATATTTGTTGGATAACAAAAAGGATAATTCCATTCCATTAACTTTTATCTGCAAGTCATAATTTCCTACATCATGTTGTTCTTCTTGAATTCTTTTCATTGATTTAACAACAGAGACGCGACAGCCGTCAATTTTGATAAGCTCAAGAGTTGGAATGTCCCCTATTTCAAGTGGTACCTCTTCAAGATAACGACATTTCACAATCTCTAATTGTTTCAGAGATGGGAAGTTGATGCTATAAGCTTCCCACTGCTTGATATATAAATTCTCAAGTCTCAAGAATTTTAGTTGTCGAAATTGCGCCTCACCTGTCTTCCACAGGGCCCCCTTGAGAGTATCATTTAGTTTGACAACCTCAAGGTTAGGTAAAGATTGAATGATTGACATGTCACTCCAAGGCAGATGACACCTTACTAATGTAAGTTTTTTCAGTGTCTTAGGGAAACTATTTCGACAGTGTGGCTCACCTTTTGGCAGTTCTGGCTCAGTTAGTTTTCTTCTGTAGATTCTAGTTAACTTCAAGGTTTCAAGATATGGAAGTACTTAAAAGTCATTTCCCTCATCTGAGTTGAGAATCAATGATATCTTTTTTATGACTGGAAAGTATTTCTGAAACTTTCCTACCAAATCTCCCAACTTCACCTCTGAAATGGTTTGCAAGTTCATTGACCGATTAATAGAAGGAAGATAAAAAAAATTGTTACTCGACAAATGCCTCAAGTTTACTAAATTTGATATGTTACTTGGTAAAAGCAGATAGCTCTGACTTGTTCTAACAATGAGGGTTTGAAGGCTCGTTAAATTCAATAACGAGGATGGAAAACTTAATAAACGCCGGATTGCAAGGTACCTTAAGTGAACTAGCAATACTATACCCTCGGGAAGATGAATGAGTTTACAGTTTCGTAGATCTAGCACCCTAAGAAGCGCAAAGGAACGGAAATGCTCAGCAATGTCATAAATCCAGGATTTGGGCATGAGAAAGCAAAAGAGTGTTCGCAAGCTTGGGGTGGGCGGATGACCAAAGTTCAGAATGGGAATATTTTGATATGTAAACATACGATGTTGTTTATATGATATGATAAACGGATAAGACTCTGTCGAGTTTATTTTCAGGAAGAATCTTTCTTCTTGTGCTATTCTCAGGGATAGCTCCCTCACAAGATCATGGACTTTAAAAGATTTGACCCCACCATTAGATTTCCTTTCTGCAACAATTACAAGGTTTCTGCCGACTAGATCCAAGAGGTAAGCCTCCCCAATATCCTCAAAGCTTTGATTTTCAGCTTCTTGTATAAATCCCTCAGCCATCCATAACCAAATCAACCACCGGGCAGGGAACTTAAAATCTTCCGGGAAGCCTCCTAAGTAAAGAAAGCAATCTCTCAAGTGAAGAGGTAGATGATTGTAACTTAAATCCAGTGTTTCCATGTGTCCATTTTTGTCGGTAGCAATGTATGAACCTACACTGTGAGCAATTTTTTTCCACAAATCTCTGTTGATTGGTTCTTTTGCTAGAAGTCCTGCTATGACGACCACCGAAAGTGGTGGTCCCTGACATTTGTTTGCAATTTGCATTCCATGTTTAATCAACCATTCGGGGCATTCTTCGCCATGAAACACCTTCTTGCACAATAACTCCCAGCTTTGTTTTTTCGTTAGATAACTCAAGAAATGGACAAGCCCGCTTGGCTTTGATTTGGCATGTAATCCAACTTCATTGAGGCGACTCGTGAGGAGAATTCGACTGCTGGTGTCGTCATCGGGGAAAAGTACTTTCAGGTTATCCCATGCCTCTTTGCTCCAGATATCATCAATGACAATCAAATACCTCTGACCCTTTAGACTCTTGTGCAACATTTCACGAAGCTTAAAGTCAGTGTTTTTTATATCTACTTGAACACCCAAGGATGCCAGGATTTGGATCAACACATCACGCCTTTTGTATGTTTGAGAGACAGTAACCCATGCACGGATATCAAAATGATACATAATAAAACGATCATTGAATACTTTGGTAGCCAGGGTAGTCTTACCAAGCCCGCCCATGCCAACGATGGAGACGACGTCTAGCTGCTTTTGATCTTCCACAAGTTTATCGCGTATGACTTCAACATGATGATCAAGCCCCACAACAATTTCATCGAATAATTTCTCTGATCCTAGTGTACTTCTGTTGCTGGATTCCAGCAGCCGCTGCAGATTGCGTTTGCTGGCTTTCTGTTCTTTGAGATGAATCAGTTTTCATTTTATTGACATTCATAGTCATGAACTCCGCCTTGATAGACTTTATTGATCTCATAACATGATCAAGATTCAAGAAGGTCTTAAAGACATCAGATCTAGGAGAGTATCCCTTTTTCCTGAAATGAACACCAGATACAAATAGATCAATGATATCTTGTGCTTCTTCTGCTGTGTTTTTTAATCTTCTCTTCAGATCTTTAACGCTTTTGAGCTCATGCAGTTCTGTATGTTCGCAATCGAAAAGGATCTGGATCATGGAGTCAAGCTCTTCATAAAGAAGCTGCAACTGAGGCCTTTCTGACAGAATTGATGGGTGGTTGTTACTGAGTGGATTATCATTGGAGTAAATTAGCTGCTTCAAGTTTTCCATGAACAATTCCAAGCCTGTGTAGGTCATTTTTAGTCTTTCTTTTTCTGTATCTGAACAATGTATGTGGTGTCTAATTCAAGCTTTTCTGTGTGCCAAAACATTTGACTTAGTTAATTGATGGTGGTTAGCTATCTGCTTTCAGTCTCTGTTTTCTATTCCAAATAATGCAAGTGTTGAGTTATAAAAAATATTTATACATTTAAAAATGTGGATATTGAGATCTGAAGTATTATGTTCACATTATACTTTTATAGAGATTTTTCTTTCCATTATATAGTTTCAAAGCTTATAATCAATTTGTTCACTCTTTTTTCTTAGAAAATGTGCATTTGGTGTTTTACGCTACAAATAATACTTGAGTTCTTAATGGTGTTTGTAAATAGAATTTCAGCTTCGCACATAACATTGTATGCAAATGCTAATAAACTGTTAGTCAATGTAATTTATGATTGTCAAAGTTTCTAGTCCAAGTAATTTATTATAGTCAAAGTTATTAGTCAAGTCATTTATGTTAGTCAAATTCATTTAGTATGGATTCTATAATACTCGATATTGTATCATTGTTATGAGAAATGCAAGACAAAAATTATATCTCTAAACCCTTTCTTACATGGTATCACGCTTAGTCGGAGATCGACTTGGTTGCTTATTCTAATGCGGATTGGGCTGGTTATCCCACCACTCGGAGATCGACTTTAGGGTATTGTGTATTTCTTGGCAACAATTTACTCTTTTGGTCCGCTAAACGTTAGTCAACGCTTACTCGGTCCAGTGCCGAAGCAGAGTATCGTGGTGTTGCCAATGCTGTTGCTGAAACTTGTTGGTTGAGGAATCTCTTACGTGAGTTACATACTCCTTTGTCTTCCGCTACGCTTGTTTACTGTGATAATGTCAGTGTTGTCTATTTATCTTCCAATCCAGTTCAGCATTAACGTACGAAGCATATAGAGATTGATATTCATTTTGTTCGAGATTTGGTTACCGCCGGTCAGGTACAAGTTCTTCATGTTCCTTCACGTTATCAGTATGCGGATATTTTTACTAAAGGATTGCCTTCAGCATTGTTTGAGGAGTTTCGCACCAGTTTGAGCGTCCGGTGTCCTCCCGCTTCAACTGTGGGGGAGTGTTAGCCCGTGTTAGTCAATGTAATTTATGATAGTCAAAGTTTCTAGCCAAAGTAATTTATGATAGTCAAAGTCATTTATGTCAGTCAAAATCATTTAGTATGGATTCTAGAATGGTCCATATACTCCTATATATTATATGATTCTTATGAGAAATGCAAGACACAAATTATATCTCTAAACCCTTTCTTACAGTATCTTGGAAAGAAGAATTGGAGGGAAATGAAAAGGGGTTTCAGCTTTGGTCAAAAGAGGAAAAGATAAGAAGAGACTTTTTGTATCTAAAATTTTGGTCTCGTGTTTCAAGTTTGACCACACAAAATGAAAAGGGGCTTTCTTTAGTAAATATTTTCCAGCGTTTTGAGTTTTCAAAATTTTAAGGTATGCACTTCATTTTTTCATTATTTTTGAAAGGTCTATGTAAAAATTAAAATTTTTTTTCGCTAACACGTCGAATCGGAGGGTATGCACGTGCATACCCGTGCTACACTGCAAATCCGCCCCTGGGTAAACCAAAAAAATTCGTCGAATATTTTGGTTTTTTGATTACTGGGAAAGATATACATGAACCCAGACGGTGTTTCTTCGATTTGCGATTCAATTGAAGCTTGCAAACAGAAGATCGGTAAGACCTAACCCTAATCTTTAAAATATGTTGGGGGTTTTACTATTGTTTGTTTTTGATGTTGATTCTTATATATTGTAGCTGTTTAATATAATCTCATGTTATAAACTTTACTTTA
>BQNB010003046.1:96262-113898 GCA_026074375.1 Tanacetum coccineum
ATGCGAGTTGTTTGAATGTGAGCTGTTGTCTGAGCCTGAGTTGCTGTCTGAAATGATAATAATGTTTTCTACCATGTAACAAATAAGCAAACACATACTGGTCAAAGGAATTTGTAATTTATTAGTTTATTTATGTCCAATTTTGTAATCCAAACACTCCTAAACTGCTATGTGTTTAAGCATATAAGCACATTGGGATTTTGTAATCCAAAAAGCTTATCATTCTAACACACATGAGCAGATAAGCTAAAACATAAGTAGATAAGCAACACACATGAGCAGATAAGCTAAAACATAAGCAGATAAACTAAAACATAAGCAGATAAGCAACGAATAAGCAGATAAGCTAAAACATAAGAAGATAAGCAACGAATAAGCAGAATAAGCAAAAGGAACATAAGAACATTACCGTTCTCATTCGTCATGTTTGATAATGTGATGAAATTAGGGTTTAGTGTGGATGATTTAGGGGTGGGTGGGTGAATAAATTAATGTGATGAAATTAATGATATGAATTAGTATTAGAAAAAGAAAGTGATAAATGGGTGGTTTTTGAAAATATATAAAGTGTACGGGTTACATATGACATTGTGTAAAAAGAGTATAGCAGGAAGAATTTATTAAAATCATGCCCTTTTTGTTAATCATTGCTACAATAGGAAGATTAGCAAAGTGTAGGCATACAAAAGAAAAATTAAAAGTTCATAGCTTGCAAAAGGAAAATGTGACAAGTTCGATGCTTTTTCAGACCATTAGCCCTAATCGAAACCGTTAATTGGGTCATTGTGTTCTTATGGATTGTTTGTTTGGTACTAATGTTTTATATGTCAAGAAAGTTTGTTCTTATGGATTGTGTTTGGATTAGCTATTAAATTTTTCTAATTTCTTTTTTCAACTTTTGCCATATTATGCCAATTTTATTTGGTCCACCTTACTAAAAAAAGATGCTAACAAATTAATTGAACCTATAGTTAACCAAATCCAATAAGCATTAACTTAGAATAGCCGAATGTGTTCAGTTATAGCATAGCTTTGAAGAGATCAAACCAATCCGTCTAATGTTTAAATCTCATAAAAAGAGTAACAATTAGGTAAAACCGTTAACAATTCGAGCTTTCAACTAGCTAAGCTTGTTTAACTCAGGTTGATCCAAAGAATTTTCAAACTCAAGCTTGAACAAAAATCAATACTCGAGCTTAGGCTCAAAACAAGCTTGATCCTTATAATTATAATAAACGAGTGCTCGAGCTCTAACAAGCTTCTTAAAATTATAAAAGAAGAGGGTGTTAAAATGTGGTTTTATCAATCTCAAGGGGCCAATAATCTAACATCACTTTCTTCCACCTACATTTACAAAACATTAAACCCCTAACCTTAACACAAAACCCTCACAACCTTAATAAAAACATCAATGGCGGACTATCAGTCCCCACAAACAACAACAAGCAACAAAAACACTTTAAGAACCAAAAAGAAACGAAAACATGAAGATTCAAACAACACCCACAAAAGAAAACCTTCGAAATCATCACGTATTAATCTCTCAAATGAATTTGCAAATGAAGAAAAAGAAGAAGAGAAAGAAGAGGGTAATGTAAGGGGGAGTGATTTGGTGGAAGATGTGAGTCCATGGAGGAATTTGCAGTTGGTTTTGTCTCTTAATAATAAGAATCTCGATATCGCAAAGTATGAAGTCTTTTCTCTTTTCATTTTTCATGTTTTCTGAATTTGGATAATTGTCAACAGGTATCTTATTATAAGAGGGTGTTTTGGGGGAGATTATCTAATTAATAAGCTTATTTGACTGGGCTTATATTTTACAACCTCAATTTTTTCGGCTTATGTTTTTGAATTATGAGCTTATGATGACCTAAAGATGGAAAATAAGCAAGAAAAAGTCGTCTTGTGAAATTTAAGCAAAGTCAAATAAGCTCATAAGCCCAAAAATAAGCTTAAACAAACAACCCCGCAAAATGCAGTTTGTTGTGTAAGCTTAATTGATGGGCTTACGAGCTTACTGAAATTTTGATAAGCTCATAAGCTCATTTTTTGTAGTGTATGAGCTTAGCTACTTGGGCTTATGAACTTATATAAGCTATAAGCTCAAGTTGATGAGCTCATAAGCCCAAAAATTGAATCTTATGAGCTTTTCAGTAAGCTCATAAACCAATCAAATAAGCTTACACAAACACCCATTAAGTAGAAGATAGTGTTTGACACACCGGTTGAGAAAAGGTGACTATAGACAAAATGCAGTGTTGATAAAGCGTTATAAGACCTAGTTTTTGAAAATGCACTTTTGCTGATGCTTAATTTGTTTAGAAAAGGCAACCCCGAACACCTCCTAAGTGATTTAGTGTTTATAAATTTCTTTTTGCGGCACGTAGGTAATGGCGGATCTTGAACATTTTTTTTTGGGTGGGGGGGGGGGTCGAATTATTTTAAACATACCAAAATAAAAAAGTGGACAATAACTTTTAGACGGAAGAAGTAATGTTTACACTACTTGTCACAACCTTTAGGGGGGCCGGGACCCTCCCCTGCCCCTATTAAGATCCGCCCCTGCACGTAGGTCACTTTTCATTCTTTCAGACGGTTCAACTTTGTTAAAAGGTGTTTGAAATTGCTTATTTAAGTGCTTACCTGCCTGCTTTAAAAGAAGAAAAGTAGTTTGGACTTTGGAATGTGTAGATAAATCTGTTTGTTTGGTTGTTCTGCTCTAAGATAAGCACTTAATAGTAGTTTTGTAAAAATGGTAGACTCGGTGTCCAGTTAGCCTATTTGGTTAGAATGTTATCAGTTATTTTTTTTTTCAATAAGTTGAGCCGCAACGTGTATCAGGTTACACATGCTCGCGTGGAGTGCAACTGTATATTATGTAAGATAGCTCACATGCGTGCAATTTGCTTAATGTAGCTATTTTGATATTTAAATTATATGCAGGAAGGTGGAGCTGGCATTCAAGTTTGTGAATTTGAGCTTAGTTCAAGTAGAAGACGACACAGCTCAGGCATCAGAAGCGGTTACTTTTGAAAAAGTAATTATTTTTCTTAGCAATTGGGTCCAGTCAAGGTTAATATCTTCAGAGAAAAAAGTAAGGGCGGAGGGGAATACAGCACGGTTTGGTGTGAACGGGTCTTGTTTAGATTATAAATGTTGGAAAATATTCAAGTTCTGCTTAGCGGAGGGTACAAAACAACATGTTTCGATGAGCATTTCTAAAGACATCTTAAAAGTTATTCATTGCATTGCCATGAATGTGGAAGTCAAGGAGTTGACCGACGACGAGTTAACTTTATATGATACAATGCTTGATTGCATTTCATCAATTTTCACATCGCATGGTGGGATCTCCAATGAAAATTTGGATTTGTGGATATTGGTCATTGGTACTATACTTGAGCTTGTTTCTAAAGTTATTACCAACAAACTTGACAGTAGCAGAACGGGGAGAGTCATTTTCAGTTTGACATGTTTAGTCCTGGAGCCATTCACCAAGTTTTTGAGGCTTCATCCGAACCGGAAGAATGGTTTTCATGATTTTGTAGATCGAATATTGGAACCTTTGTTGTGCTTGTTGCATGTGCTTCATGTTTCTGATGTTTCCAGTACATTGTTAAAGCTAGTTGAAGAAGTATTGTCTCAAGGATTGTTTCACTCGTCACACATTGAAGGATTTCTGACCTTACAGAGCTTAACAAAGTATAAAGTTTCTGAGGAAGGAAAACCAAAAGAAACAAAAACAGTCATTAAAAGTTATCACCGGCACTTTTTTGATAAGTTAGGAAAAATGGTGACAGAAAAGAATGCATCGGCGTTGTATGGTGAAGGAGAGCTTTTTCGGCTGTATGTTAATTGTATCAAAAGTCAACAGGTGTCTGCTTTAAATGCGGATATTCGGAAGTCGCTGTTTGAATTTTTTGTACAAATTATGGAGCCTCTTTTAGGTGATATCGACGTATACCTTCAAGATGAAGTGGAAGTGGGACCTGTATTACAAGATATTCATTGCACACTCAAATCAGTAAACTCGATACTTATCAGCTTAATGCAAGAAAAGGTGTACGTAAAGGTAGACGATGTCTCTGAAGGGGCTTGTGCTAATTTCTTGAAGTTGATCTGTGGTAAAATTACATCACTTTCTGCTAAAATAAGTCAAATAGTACCATCAACTTTTGATATACATAGTGGAGTATGTAAGGAGTTGGTGGAGGTTGTAGCAACAGAGGTTGTTTTATGCATACGGTACTTACTAGAAATTGATTATGAGGTTCTTGGGAATGATTTAGAAAGGTTATGGCTTCTGATGTTTTCATATGGGACCCTTGGAAACACACGAAAGGACTCGCAGGAGAAGTCTGCGGTTATTTCAGAAATAATAAATCTTGGATGTCATATGGTTAATCTTTATAGTGAGCTTCGTCAGGTTAGTAATATACTCTTTGAAATACTTATTTTTAAGGGTTCTTTTGCATAAATTATATTTGCCATGTTTCAGTCATTATACCTTCCTTTTTTATATATCTGAATCATTAACAGATTGCTTTGTGCCCCGTTTGGCTAACTTTTTTTACATAAATATAGCTTATTCGTATATAAAATTCCCATTTTTGGTTATAAAGTGACCCAAACGGGACATAAAGTATCTCCTACTGACGCAAGTTTGCAGAAAAAAGTACAATAACCAAATCGGAAAAGATAAAAAGTACATGGTATTTTATGCAAAAAATGCCACATTATGATATTTGTACTAATTGTATGCCCTCTGTACTGCAATTTGCCTTATGCTTTTATTTATGTATTCCACACAATGCTCATAAGTTGTTTCCTTTGACAGGTGAGTACATCTGTAGTTGCACTCTGTAAAGCAATCAGATGTTTGGTATCATCTGTAAGAGACATTAATCGTTCAGAATCTTTGGAATATTCATTATATCATGAATCATGGACAAAGTCATTAAGATTGCTAATATGCTCACCAGAGTTAATGAATTCTATTCATAATGCCGTAAAGTCTATACCCGAAGGGCAAGTAAGTCTATGTATTCGAGAATTAGCCACTGATCTTTCTGAATCACTTGAATGGATTAAGGATAGCAGTTTAGGTAAGTTATACTTTAATTTGAAAGCAGAGGTTTTTGGTTGCGGTATATCTGAAGTGTATACTTTAGTTCTGGACTCATTGATGGTCACAACTGGTAACAGCAGTCTTGTCGGTGTTTCTTTAAATGATTTGCTGACAATAATTCGTCCTTCTATGAGTATCTTGCTTTCAAAAGAAACGGATGCAGTTCATGAGTTTTTGTCTGTAGTGTCTGGAATTAAAGACGAAACAATTCCTGCTCATTGGATCTGTGTTTTCTTTTTTCGATTATATATGTCTTCTAGAAGCTTATACCGTCAAGCAGTCAGTCTCGCACCTCCAACCACATCCAAAAAGATGTCGGAAGATATGCATGACCCGTTCACGGCTTATTCTGGAAATGAGTGGTTGGAGAACACGGAAACCGATGACGGTTATTTTTCGTGGATTGATAAACCTTCAGTCTCGCTTCTTCATGTTACAGAAGCAATTTCAGAAATTTGTGCTAAGGAAACTGTGACAAATGTTTCCCCTTTAACGTATGTTTTGACTGCTATGGCTATTCAGAGGCTTGTTGACTTGAAGAGGATGATCAATTCCTTTGAGTATGTGGTCAAGACGAAAGATAGTAAAAGGTTGCACAAGCGTCTTTCGAAGTTAACAGAAGAGGCCTCAGGTCTTACGAATTTTATGATGGGTCATCTCTCTTTATTAAATAAATGCCAGTGGAATGTTACATCAGAAGATGGATGGGATATTGCAGTTGCTGCGATAGATAAGAAGTCATTGCCTTGTGCCATTTGGTGCCTTGTATGCCAGAATATTGATGTTTGGAATGCTCATGCTGCTACGAAGAAATTGAAGATGTTTCTCTCGATTCTTCTTAAAAATTCTCTTCCGTATGCAAGTAACGATTTTAAGCAGTTTGGAGAGCATAATTATGTCGGGAACATGAAGACAGTCAATGCTCGAGAAATATCATCGGAGCTTCTCAGCAACACGATGTTATACGAGGAAAAGGTAAGTTTGCATTGCAAAAGCACCAAAAATTGCTAAAACAATTTTTCTTGTACTTTTGCAAATTTTCGAAAAAAGGTGTGCTCAGGAATAATGTGTAATCTTTTCAGAAATTCTGTACTTTCCTGACATTTATATAAGTTATGTACTCATTAAGGTTTTGCGAGATACAAGGTCGTTTCTTTATAAACTTGAAAAAAGGGGTACATTTTATAAGGGTTCCAAACCAAATGGGTCAGACTTATAATCTTCTCTTATAACCCCCATCCAGTTACATGTGCGTATTTCGGGAAATAATCTTTGTCTTGAAAGGCTCAGTTTCTATCAAATATACTTTTTGGTGTCAATATTGTCTCTTTTTTTCTAACTTTATCTCATATTATTCACATTTTTCTTTTAATTAGTTTGTTCGAAAGCATATGGCGTCAAGGTTTTGTAATTTCCTGGAGGAGTTGGTGTCGCCTTTATTTAGTAATGGAGAAAATATTGATTTGCAAGCACAGCCTGATTGGTCTGTGATTCTAAGCTCCCTTGAAATCTCAAAAAGATGCAGCGAGCAAGAAGATGATGCATCAATTAGGATGATTTATACGGTCTGTCAAAGCTCACTCAGTTTTCTCTCTTGGATGCCGAATAGATGTTTAAGCTCTAAATCGTTCTCTCTCTATGCAACTTGTATAGTAAACCTCGAAAGGTAATTACTTTTTCTTGTCAATGTAATTTTGAAATCTATGCTAGTTAATTAGTTATTCATATCGCACGTTTGACCCTGATAGCTTTTACTTAGACGAGATAAATCTTTTATGTGGTCATGAAATAATTAAATTATAAGCTTACATGATTTTATATTATCTTTATAAAAGCATCTATCGTTGTTTCATATCAAATAGATTTTTTAGCCAGCCTCTCTGCAAGTTTAAAATGGATTATTATTTCAGAGGATAAGAATATATAAGATCGGTTTGTATAAGTATCAAGAAGTTGGTATAAAATAAGTTCTAGCCTTTGGGAACAGACCAGAATGGTTTAGGTGACCTAATAACCCTTTTTTGGATTTTAATACTTTTTTTTGAGATTCAAGTCTTTAGGCGTGATTATGAAATGTATTTCTACTGTAATGGTAATCTAAATCTTTGAATAAAACGATTGTATGCATTGAATATAGACTTACTTATAGACTTGGGTTTCTTTCAATCTGTGTAACCCACTTGACCTATTTGACCCGTTATCCTTTTAGCTACAACCCAAATCCACCCACATGCAAGTAAATGGATCGAAGTTGCCACATTTTCCATTGATGAAAGCCTGGCTGTGGCAAATAAAAGTATTTCGATTGGTACTGCTGTTAATATACATCACTTGCATAATTCTTTTTTGTTCTTTTTATTTTGTTCTTTTCAGTTAGAGAATAATCTTGTCTTGGCTATGTATAAATGATTCTAATACTGAATGCTCAATTTTGTTTCAGGCTCATAGTTCGATGTTTAATGGATAATTCTCCTTCGATGCATGATCGTCATGAGCTATTGCGGGTCTTTCATTGCTGCCGGAAAACCCTTAAACATCTGATGGTTACATATTGTGAAGAGAACATGGAGACCAGCCAAAACTCATGTGGCGCAATACACTCTGTAGGCAACTTTCCTGCTTCATGGCTTTTAGATTCGTTACTCTCAGTGCAACGTACGTTCTCAAAAGACGGAAACACCCATGTGAAGGATTTGATGTTTTCACTCACGGATTACACATCTCATGTGTTCTTAACACTCATCAAGGACAGTTTTGTCCATGCAAGTCATTTTCTTATATCTTCAAGGAAATCCTACCTACAGAATGCTGTATCCACATTTGATCAAGAAGATAGTGATCATTCCGAAAGTAATGAAGCATGCAACTTTATGATCAAGGCAGCCGAGGCATTGAAAGATCATGCACAAAGTGAAATAGCTTCTAAAAGCCATCTACAGAGTCTTTCTTCAGTTATTGCTTGCATTCAGGGATTCTTGTGGGGCCTCTCAACAACACTATCCCATATGGACACTCAAAATGTTAATCTAAAAGCCATATTTCTAAGAAGAAATTTTGAACCAGTTGACAGATTGAAGCTTTGTATAGATACATACACAGCTATTATAAACAAGTTTCTATGTGGATTGGTTCTACAAAATGACAATTTACTTGAGGTCGGAGATGAAAGCTTCAATTTAGAAAATGTGGATTTGGGAAAAATGCATACAAATAGCGACTTTCTACAAAGCCTTCTAGCTGAAGAAATTCTTGAAGCGGCGTTTTTTCTCAGACAGCTATTCGTTGCCTACTCAGCTGTTCTTAGGCTGAATTTACAGATCAAAGCATCTTTGTCATCAAATTTGGTTAATACATTCATCAGCATTTCAGAAATTTTGTTATTGAAGTTCTCAAACAATGATGGAACGCCTTCACAGTTCACTTTTGTATTCTTAGATGGTATTGGAAAGTTTCTGGAAGAATTAGCAAATCATCTTTCTTCAACGAATTCCACCTTGTCTGTGAATGTTTATGCAAGATTGGTTGATTTGCATTTAAAGGCTATTGGGAAGTGTATTTCTTTACAACAAAAAGGGGCTACTTTAGAATCTCACGAGACTGAATCAAGTACAAAGACAATGAATGGTTTACTTGTATATTCTAGTTTAGATGAGCTGAAAAGCAGATTGAGGATGTCATTTATGCTTTTTGTCAGAAAACCATCTGAGGCGTATGTATCCTCTGCAGTGGGGTCTATTAGAAAAGCCCTGGTTGGGCTGCAGGAAGGATGTATGGCAAGTTATCGTATAACTACCGCAAGTTCGGGTGGAAGAGTTTCGTCGGTTGTTGCAGCTGGCGTTGATTGCTTAGATTTAGTTCTTGAAGCCATTACTGGTAAGATTGCCACTCACTGATATTGTTCTTTAAAACAGAACCTTTATTGATATACTATTTTAAATGATTGATGCGAAGCACCTACGTTAGGCCATTTAATATTTTAAATTAAGCAAGGTAACAAAGTTTTCTCTCTTTTTATAACCACGACCTAGCAACAGTTTTGTAGTACTGGTGTAATAATAATACTAGTTATTAATAAATAGCAATAATAATTACAACTAGATTTCTAAACTCTAAAGTATAGGTAATAATGATACTGATAATATAGTTTTTGATATATCATGATATTAGATAGCTTAAAATTTTCATAAGGATTGATATATAAGGTGAATTGTCTGAAATACCAACAGGCCTTTGGCCTGCGGTATCTAAGGTGAGTTCTAGTTCTGACTGAGCAAAGGTGCATGAATTTGATGTTGAAAAAATCAATAGTCATCATTGTTGAAGTATTGAATAGTACTATTACATGTATCTTTTTTTTGCAACTCTAGTTTGACATTTTAATGATACAACATTGGATTAAAAAATATAACGTATACTGACGATTATGTTTCCTATTATAGGACGGAAGGGGCTGAGCACAGTCAAAGCAGATATCTTGGGCTCAGTTTGTTGCCTATTCAACATTATTCTTCATTTACAAGGCCCACGAGTGTTCTACCAGAATCCCATTTCTAATCTACATAATTGTGCTGAACCTGATCCAGGCTCAGTTGTTCTTATGTGCATTGAAGTACTTACTAAAGTGTCGGGGAAACATGCTCTTTATCAAATGGATGCAGCCTATGTGGCACAAGCACTTAGTATACCTGCTACTCTTTTCCAAAATATTCTCCAGCTTAGAACTTCTGAAGCGTCTACTCAATCTGCTTTCCTGAGGTCCTCAAGCATTGATGATAGGAAGGAAAGCAATAATGGAAAGGTTTTAGATCAGCAGTATTCAATTGAATTGTATGCAGCTTGTTGCCGGATGCTGTACACTTTTCTTAGGCACCATAAAAGGTTCGAATCCTATTTGTTTTCTGAATGGGTCGTTTTGTGTTATGCTTTATCTCAAACGGGTCAAATTGGTAAATGAGTAAATCCAGTTGAAATTGACTTAAATGACACGTGTTAAATGCGTCTAAAGCTGTCCAAATTGTATCTTTGAAGTCTTAAATATAAAATATTTACTTTTTTGTACAAGTGTCTTCTGTTCGTATTAACCGATTTGACTTTTGACCTGTTACTGACCTGCCCGTTTTGTCAAAACTTACCAAAAATGGTTTGGAAGATGGTGTTATACGAGCATATGTAGTAGAATTATACTAACAAATGTTGCAACTTGCACAGGGAAAGCTTGCAGCATATTGCACTACTCCAAGCTTCTGTTTCTGTTCTTCTTCATTGTTTAGAGATGGTAAACAAAGAGCAAACCGTCCAAGAAAGCAATTTTGTATGGGGCATACAAGAGGGAGTAAAATGTGGTACTTTCTTACGAAGAATTTACGAAGAGGTTTGTTTTTCGTCAAGATAGTTTTTTACAATTTTTTATGGTGTTCCCAATCTCAATATATAGGAGACCTCGTAAATTCAAGAGTTTTCTCAAGATTTAATTTTTTTCTTATTGCAGATAAGGCAACAGAAAGATGTTATTGGCCATAATTGTCGCCTATTTTTATCAAGTTACATAGTTGTGTATTCAGGGTACGGTCCTCTAAAAGTTGGCATCAGAAGGTGAGTTTCGTAACCTTAGCTTCAAGCTTTCTATTTGTAGCTTCACTAGTAAAGTTGGCAAAATGGGCTGGGTCAAAATGGTTAAACCAAGTGATCTTTGCAGTTAACCAAGGAACACTTATTAGTAAAAAAAATCTGTATAACTCTAGTAAATAACAAGTCTGTTTGATGTATTAGTGCACACTACACACCTGTAGTCGCATAAGCATAACTATTTGAATTTGTCAAATTATAACAGGGAAATAGAAGAAGCTTTGAGACCAGGAGTTTATGCTTTAATAGATGCATGCTCACCCGATGATCTTCAATATCTTCATACTGTTTTAGGAGGTAATTTATTTCTCAAAATACTTTTGTTTTTTTTAGTTGCACCACATCCTTGACGAAAATCCATTTATTGAGGGCAAACTGTGTTTAATCTGTGCTTATATTTTTCACTTGTCATCTTTTTGAACAAAACTAGAAGATAGCAAATTAATAACCTTTCACTTTTCATCCTTCTGTGTTTCAGAGGGCCCGTGCAGAAACACTTTGGCTAATCTACAACACGATTACAAATTGAATTTCCAGTACGAAGGAAAAGTGTAACCAAAAGCTTTGGAGTTTTCCTTCATGGCAAGTTGATCCAAGTTGCTATTTATAGTTTATAGTATGAGACCAGATTTTTGTAGCTTCTTGTTTAGTTGAGAAACAAGAAGTAGGCACCCCATAGAGAACTTGTTTACCCGTCAAGTGAAACAGGGCTCAAAGTGTTGTTATAGAATTTACAAGTTTTCGGTGAGTACAACTTGTATCTGAATTTTGAATTTTAAAGGAAAATAAACATTTCGATTCATTACGTATTACTCTCTCCTTCTCATATTAAGTGTTCACATGGCTATCTTTGATTGTCCGGTATTAATCCATTACAAAAAAATAAAGGAATCTTGAATGACTAAATTTCTAATTTTGCCCTTTGAATATATGGCACCATATTTGAGCTAGTAATGAGATAATGAGAAAAAAAGACTACAAACATCGTTTGCTCATGTTGTTTCAACAACTTACAAAGACTTTCCCCTTTACAAAACAAAACACAAACATCTTTTAGAGCACTGGGAGTCGTGGTGCCATAGGCTCGTGCCATAGAGAAAAAGTTGAGGAAAATGGAGTTTGGCACCAGATTTGGTATGGCACCAGAATTCAGTGGAGTGGTGAGCCATAGCCGAGAGGCCTTGGCACGAACCATGGAGTGGTGAGCCATAACCAAAACTCGTGCCATAGGGCTAATTTTTCACAAAAAAAAAAAAAAAAAAAAAAAAATAACTATGGCGTCGGCTGTTATCTAACAGCCGAGAGGCCTTGGCACGAACCATGGAGTGGTGAGCCATAGCCAAAACTGGCGCCATAGCTTGGCACCAAGCCAACAGCCCACCACTCCTTTTGCTCTTACATATGTTTTTTCAACGGTTAACTAAAATAGGTAGAGTATGGTAAAAAAAAAAAAAAATAATCTGGCACATTCTTGACTCGTCTTCTGAGCTAAATAAGATACAATATACATGTTTGCACACAAGAACATTTGTAGTGGCAAAGTTTTGTGCTCCGGATTACTTTACAATGTGCGGATAATTAATAGATTTAATAAGACAATAATCATGATCCCTTGACTAAATCATTGTCTCAAGCTAAACACTATATACATGCGGAGTTTATAGAAATAAAATACCTTGATTAGGCTTGGTTTTGTTAATTGATTAATTTAAACTTAATGATTAAAGTTTATGTATAAAGAGAGCTATGCAAACTCTGTTTTATGTAAAGCATTAAGTTTTAAGCCAAACATTTTGCGTGTTTTAGTTAATCTATGGTCTTGTGTGTTAGTCACATTCTAAAAACTATACCATAACTGCTTGTGCGTCATGGGAGTGACGACTTGGTGTACGATTATCGTTATAGATCAGCCGGATTTCTTATTCGCCTGAAAATGGAAATAAGAGAGGCGCAAATTCACGAGTACTTAGTCGGGGACTAAACCCGCCGTGAGAAAACTTCATGATCTATATTAAAAGTTAGTCTCTGCAAGATATCTCTCGACGTATATGTCTGTCTAATGGACTAATAAATAATAGTTCTCCCCAACATGCTATTATCCGATGTGTATATATATGTTATTGACTAATGGATTATAAAGAGATGCGCAGGTTATTATCCAACAGGTATTGTCCAAGGGTTGAGTTATAAATAAGTCACACATCTCTCTCATTAACCAGGTTCTACCTACCCTCTCTCCATACACATATTCACTTCTCATGTCCCTCGTCTCATATCATCACAACATACAATAACACACATGACACATTCATACTAAATCCTCTATGATTGGGGTACTAACTTGACCGTCGGAGGGTGGTTCCCGGGGCTTCAGCCTCGGAACTCCTTCTAACGGGTTCTCTCTTTATTGACAGCATCCATTCTAGGCTCGGGACGACGACACGTGGCTCACAAGAGTCCCCAAGATCAATGATACGCCTGTGGATATGCACAAAGACCTCGTGATGGGTTGAGATAACCATCATACTTATCAATTGTTTAGGATATATGTTTATGATAAGTATTTGTTATGTTTTTTGATAAGTCTTGTGTTTGTGTGAGTTATCACATAACTAGTATTTAAGTTTTTCTGTCATTAATGAAAAGTAATCAATCAAGTTTTAGTCAATCAAAATATCTAGTATTCTTCTCTATATTCTTAATGAGCTCGCACACGCTAAAAGTGATGCTACTATCCGATACAACCCCTAACAAGGTCGTATCAATTGGCGCTTTCATTGAGAGTCCTTTGAGGGCTTCCGATCTAAGGATCCAAAAAGCAAAAAAAAAAATTACTGTCCACCAGAGTACTATTCACGGTACTGTTCATCGGGTACTATTCACGGTACTGTTCATCGAAAAAAAAAGCCGTTCATGGCATCGGGCGGCAGTGATCCGGACGCGGAATACACACTTTCTAAGCTCTTGCAAATGGGTACGGTGGCCGAATACCAGAATGAGTTTGAGATGCTTATAAAACGAGTAACGATCCCTGAATCTTTACTTAAGTCGTTTTATATCTCCAGACTTAAACTGGATCTACAATGTTTACTCTTTAGGTCAAACCCCAAAACTCTAGACGAAGCTTTTTCATTGGCTCGTGCAACGGAAGCACGCTTCACGAACCTAGACATTTGAGAATTTTTGAGGTTAAATCCTTCAACTTTGGGAGAAGACTTCTTTAAAGCTCGTATCACCGAGGCTCGTTTTGAGATAACTGCAAAGGAAGAGAAAGAGCACATTGTTGAAAAGGAAATAGATGTCATTCTACCATTACAGAGTGAATTTGATTCACCTAAGGCTGAAGAGTCCTTAAATGTTGATGAGTATGTTGGTGTTGAAGAGGTTCTGGGCAGTGGCGGAACCAAAAAATTGTATTGTGGGGGCAATTTTTTTTTTTCTTCACAATAGCAACAAAATACAGCGAAAAAATTGGAGGAAAAATAGGATCGAATGAAAAATCGTGTATTGGTCACTTAGAAATATGAAGAGTTTTTAGGGTTCTTTTAAGCGTTAACTGTTAGATCTTTAGTCTCTCTAAATGGGGGGCAATTTGTTTTTGTGATTGGGTGCACTTTAATAAAAAGGCCATATAAAATTTATTTTTACATTTACAAACCGATGTTTTTTTGGCGAACTAGGAGAGCACCCCCCCCCCACCAAACTAGGTTGTGAATGCATCCGGCGCCTCCCTGGTTGTGGGTGGTTGGTGAAGCTTGGGAGGCCGGAGGATGAGTGAATAGAGTGATCATCTCAGACTTAAGGATGGAGGGTGGTGAATTTGATGGTCGTTTGGATGAATATAATTTGAATTTAAGGCGTGGTATTAGCGGACAACTGGGGTTAGTCCTTATATTACGCGATCTTTAGTGGCAAAAATCTTAATAAAATTAAATAATAAGTTTGAAAGATTACCGGAGCAATTAATGGCAAAACTGAGATCGATTGTAAAAAAATATTGCCACAATACCGCCAATTCGTATCTCTCCAAACTGCTTGAGCCGTTTTTTTATTTTTTTATCTAATGACTAATGGAACGCGTTCGTCCACATATATAATATTGAGACTTGGGCCTAATCCCTTATAGGACTCATAAAAAAACCAAATTATCAAAACTCAAATTATCTCACCGTGCTAAACTACCCTTATACTCGCTCTAGACACAAAGATCGTGCAACGTTGCACCATAGTGCCGCATACGTCGGGACGTTTATTTTTTTTTATTTTTTTTGCTTAGTGTAGGGCGGTTTTTTATTGCGTAAGAGCTGGACCTTTCGCGTGTTGCGGCGGGGCTTGTTTTTGTGCAATTTTATAAAATAGCTCGTGTTGCGGCGTTGCCGCGAGGAATAATTTTTCACGAATCTGTTTTAATGAATATTTAGTGGAAATATGTCCACGCGTTGCGGCGGGCTGACTTGTATGGAACACTGGCATTTTTTTAACAATTACGGAATATTAAACTTGAACATTTTCTATAAAATCGTACGTATGTTAGAAGCGTTGCAATACTTGGCTCGTTTTGTTCGCAATTCGAAGATTTTTCCGCGGATGTTTTTTATATTACTTACTTGTATGTTGCACGTTATTATACTCGCGCCACAAATGTTGAATAAGTAAAAACAAAAAAAAAACCAAATGGGCCGGCCCAAACTGAGAGAAAAAAAAACCTTGAGCCCATGACGCAAAAAGACAAAATACCATACTCATTGTCCGCGCGTTGATGCGGGGTGTTAATTTTCCGCGTGTTGCCGCGGGGCGTTATTTTTTTTGCTATACTTATATGGGCTTATGTGTTGGGCCTCATGTTAAAAGGTTTGTTTTTTGGCTATATGGATTTTTTTTCTTAATATAATTTTATGTGATCACGTGTGTCTTAAACGATGTTCGCGCATTGCTGCGGGGCGTGTATTTTTTTATATTTTGTGCGGGTTTATTTTTGCGGCCTCATGTTTAATAGGTAAATATGTGTTATGTATTTGGGCTTATGGTTTTTAGTGGCGAAAATGACACCGATCTGATGTCGAAGATATTTTCGTGGGTATTTTTTTATCTGAATAAATCGGTACTTTTATAATATATTTTTTTTCCTATTTTGTGTCAACAAATTATTATTATTATTGCCTACTTTAAAAAAAATACACTTGGGCTGGCCCAAACCGGGAACCCAAGAAATAAGGATGGTAGCACACCAAATTGGAAGCCTAAGAAAATACTGTAGCACGTGCGAATAAAACGACATAGTTTTATTCCATTCATAGTATATGTATATAATCTTTTATGCGATGATGAGAAAATAATAGACGTCATATAATACACGATTCCAAATTTTGGTGGCCCTACTTGGGTGTGGCCCTGTGCCGTTGCACGTGTCGCACACCTTTATATCCGGCCTTGCATATATTCATGGTTTTATGCTAAAAAGACATTACCTATTTCATACTACCACCAACCTTACCCAAACCAATCATACCGAAACCCGACGCCGGCACCGAAACAAAACGGGTTTCACGATTACGGGTCACAGCCAAAAGCGTTTTAGGATTACTCGTCCCAACATTCCTATTTCCATTTAGCCATCAAGACTACGTCTCACAAACCAAATGGCGTGGTTTGTCATACAACCCGCAGTAGTCATCACAAACCCAGGTCTAACGATTAATGTATTTCCGATCGAAGAGTTGTTCACGCCTGAATTTTCGGGAATCTTTACATAGAAAAACATCAATTGGTTATTGGCAACACCGGGGTCCTTTCGAAGGCAACAAATCCCATACTCTCACCATGAAAGAAGACGAAAGGCAATCCGAACCGCAAAAGAGGCAGGTTCAAACCGATGATGTACCCCGACAGGTTGCGTAGACAACTGAGGAAGAAATTGCGTTGGCTAAGGGTTGGAAATCCGTTTCTGAAAACAGCAAGCGTGGTAACGCGAGGAAGAAATATGACTTTTGGGTTGAGGTTATAGAGTACATAGAGAGCAGAACAAAAATGGAAGGTCGTCAGACGTACGATATGGTGTTGGGAAAATGGAAGACGGTGCGACTGGCCGTGGTTCAGTTTTGTGGCGTGTACAATAACGTCATGCGTATGGCGCAGAAAAGTGGAGCCGGAGACAAAGATTACATTCAAAAGGCAATGATTCACTATCAAGCTAAAACTGGACTCCCCTATAAATTTCATCATTGTTGGGATGTTCTAAAAGATAGTCTAAAATTTAGAGACATAACATTTCAAAACTTAAACGAAGTGTCTCAGGGAAGTAACAAGAGGCACAAGTCATCTAGTTCTAGTTCGTTCAATACAGAGTCTGGGGACGCTAGTATTAATCTGAATAATACTGTTGCCGATGATGATGAGGTGCAGGAAATTCAACGACCAGGGCAGGGACAAAGCGAGAGCTGCTGCGAAAAAGAAAGAGTACAAAGCGTCTACATCGTCAACTATGAATGACGATGCCTTTGCTAGGCTTGTGGTAAACGAGATGACAGCTGCTGAGGTTGAACAACGCGAAACATTTATCGAGCTAAAAAGGAGGGAGGTCGAATGTAGTGAACGAGAGATTGCTGCTACGGAGTATCGAGCACAACAAGAAGACATGAAGCTATATCTCCAGCCATACGATCACTTGACTGGGGAGCAACGATTGGCATGGGAAGAAATAAGGGTAAAGATCAAGGCGAAGTATAACTTGCAGTTTTAGTTTACGTTTATGTTTTAATTCATCTATGTATCGTTGCATTTTAATTTATCTTTGTATCGTTTTTGTTTTTAATCTATGAATAAAAGTTTTTAATTTAGTTAACGTTTTTATTAATTTCGTACGTTTACGTTTACGTAAATATTT